>JAKSZP010016311.1:0-59761 GCA_022478985.1 Massospora cicadina | reverse complement strand
GGTGATATTGCTACCTGGCTTGTGACTTTTAATTGAGGCATAACTAAGTTGGTTCATCCTTACTATACATACTCATCGCCATACATATCAGCTTTGCAAATTTTTAAACCGCTGACAAAATTCTAGTCCAAGTTATATATGGTTTACAGCGGTAGATGAGTCCTTCTCTGCTTATCAGCTTGCTGAAAGCTAAACTTTATTCATATGGGTTATCATAAAGATCTTTTGATAAATTTTAACACATGTATCCTTTTACATCCTAAATTTTTTTATTGGTATATGTACAGTTAGTTGATATAAACTTTATAAAATTGTAACAAAATTGTATACATTTATAAGACCTCCTATAAACTGCTAGGCTACCTTGTAAGATCCCAGATTAGCATGCAAGAGGAAATCTTACATTTTAAAGTAACTTCTCATTTTATGAAAAGTTAAAAAACTTAGCATGGATCTATCATCAACTGATTAAGATAGGTATCGCATTTTAACCTTTTTAAATATTATAAGATTCTGGTTAAAAGGCATAGGTGACTATATGGAATGCATCTATGAGGCTAGGATAACCCATTGAGGGAATTTTTATAATTCAGATACCCTGCCAAAGTTTTAAAACCTGAGGTAACAAAGGGTATACAGAGGGGAATTGGGCAACAAAATCAAGAACACGGTTATAACCCCAAAGTTAGCTGGGAAAAACGTTTTATTTTGCAAAATTACAATTTTCATAATCTTTCTAATGGATTATTGTTTTGTCATCAGAGATACATAAGTGTGCCAAACTTTAAAGTTCTAGCTAGTTTTGAAGGCAATTAAAAATCAAACAATATTCCATCACAGACAGACTTTAACAAGCGAATAAAAACTTTTAAAAAGGTACTGAGCTCATAAGAAGCAATGAATTTAGCAAACCTACTGTAATCATCTATCCATACTTTCAAATCTGATACGCCTATTGTGGTGTAATAAAAGATGGCACACTTTCTAATTTATTTAAGGCTAGCTTGCAATCTTTAGTAGTTATAAATTAACTCCCCAAGTATGACCTAAAAAGCTTAGACCTGGAAACTTATATTGCATTATATCCAAGGGCAGAAAGGTCTAACCAAAACTTTGATTTATAATCTGCTGTCAAAACAAAAGGATTAAGTGTCTTTAAGTTAAGTGACTCAAGTGATACTTCACCCTTTTGATGCAACTTGATTTTAAAAGACCATAAATTAAGCCTATTTAAAGGTTCTAATCCAACCTAAAATTCTAAGAGCAACAATTATAGCTGTGCTTTTATATCTAGAACCTATCATCAGATGGTATGCTGAATTCTAAGTTTAGGCTAGAGAAATAAATAAATAAATAGACAGATCCGATATGAGCTTAGCGCTAGGTTCTCAAACCCACTTAAATAAGGTTGAACAATCCAATTGTAAGCCCGGTGATAAAAAACTGATACCGAAATCAGATGCAGCTATTGCTAATCACTTAAATATCTATCTATAGATAGCCAGATCAGAAGAAGATATTTTATGGGCTTTACTTAAGCCAAATCATTTATCCCAATGACAAATGCTTACCGTTTAAGTTTGATGCACCTTAGAAGAAGATACTCTATAATATATCATCTTTATTGAATGTAGCGTAAACCATAATATACGCAATGCGGTAACTCAAGACTGGTCCAAAAACCATCTTATTGAGTATAGCATCAGAGATAATTATATTAGTCAATTATAACCAATTTTTATTAGATTAAAAAGACCATGGTTCAATTTGGCATGGCAGAGGTAGAGCAGGGTTGTAAGTTAGCCTATAAGTAAACTATTGGTATTAGATCGTTGAGATAGAATGGTTAACATCTGATGAGCCAAGGTAAGTTAACAAGGATGCGCTCCAATAACGAGGCTAACTATATGCAACGCAACTTGTACAATTCATCCCTAGGATCATTGCACGATGCCGTTATTATTCAACAATCTATGCTTTAAAAGGGGCTCTTTTGTAACCCCTTTTAAATTAACTTAAATGCCCCTACGTGAACAATAACTCACTAGAATCATTCGGTTTATAAGGTCAGAAACCTTTTTCTAGCTAAGTCAGACTATCAGCCGATGGTAGTAAAAATCAAGTGATATGCTTCAGCCGCCCTACATAACTCAGTGAACACCGAAGCCTTACCAACATAAGCAAATAAGGTATAGGCCCATAAATCCCACGGATGAGGGCATCCGCCTAAGCTATATTGAACCCTCACTTCCAATTACGATCGACCAGGTAGGCTTGAGCCGAAATGATGGCCACTGGAACTTTGGTTCCTACGCCAAGGCCATGGTTATAGGGATACCAATTATCTGAAAGGCTTCACTAAGCTTAAATCACCCCACCCAGCAGTAATAAATTTTAAACCCCATTTGGGTTGCTGCGTAGACCTTGTCTAACAAAACTTCCAGCCACCACTCCACTCGAGATAGCTTATCCCAGCTAGCTTATCCCAGCTAGCTTATCCCAGCTAGCTTAGGGGTTCAAAAGGCCACCTCCAAAGTTTAAAAATACCTGGGAACTAAATTGCGGGTGATGGCGCACTCGAAAATTAACCCATCATATTGGATCCTCGGTGCGTTAGAGGCTCAACTGGTGAATCTAGACCTTCCACAGTGCCAAAAGTTTAACCGAATAAGTACTTGTATACCACCCTGACATCTATAGTTTTACTGGCCAGCGTTACCACCCCGCTTCTAGATGGTAGTAGCAAAAGGATTAGTTGGGCCACTCCGCTTCTAGATGGGGGTTATCAAAAGGATTGGTTAGGCCAGCGTCGATAATAAGCTAGGCCTGCAATAACTTACTACAACTCGGGTTTAAAATCAACCACCTTAAACGCCCAGCACCCACTTTCGGTATTCTACCACTTTAACGTAACACCACTTCAAACCAAGCCAACTTCAATGCAATCCCATCCCCAAAGTGGTACCCAGGCGTCGCCGGCAGTGTAAGCCATGCTAGGGGACAGGCAACCCGAGCACCCTAGGGGTACCGTAACGCGCTAGAACTTGGCCGCACGCACACGCACCGAGCCAACTAAAGTTCAACGCGCTATACCCTCGGTATCCGACTCTACCGGTAGCTTTGGGTGCGGAAGGTTAAAGAGGGTAAGGGGTAAAGTTAAGTGGCCACCCTCCCCCCTATAACCCCGAACCCCCCTCACCCTCAGAGGTTGCCTTACGACCGGCTAGGAACCCTAGCTCCAACGCCACCTCCAAGTTTCCACTGGTCGCCTCGGGCAGAGGGGGGGCGATTCAAGTTACCTTCAATGACCCCATAGGTTGGATGAGCTAACCAGACGCCCTAACCCCAGCACTTGGCCGAGTAACTTCAAGTATAAACCTGATCAGTTCCACCCTGAGGCTAGGTTTAGGGTATAACCCTAATCAGTTCCACTCCGAGGCTAGGAAACTGCAAATTTTATGGGGGTTCCATCACCCGGCTTAGAGGCCCTTCAGAGCGGCACCGGGGTTTAGGGTGGGCGGAAGGACAAACCCCAGCGAAGCGTACCAATGGGAGGCCAGGTTGGGGGCGGCTGGTCTGTAGAGCTTTATAGATCCAACCTCACCTATAAAGCTGCCTGGCGTACGCGTTTTTGGAGGGGGTTGGTCGGGTGAGCTTTAGCCGAGTTCATTGGAGCGGGGGCTTGGGTTAAAGGGCAGGGGGGCCCAAAATGGCGAGGCTTGCGATGGACACGGGTTAGGGGGTAAACCTGGGGCCAAGTTTATTGGGCAAAGGGGGACTCGGGGACACTTGAGGGAGGCGTGATGCGAGGCAAAACTTTTGAGGCCCCGGGGTGGATAAATACGTACAGCGGACCTCAGCTCGTTGGGGCGGTGGCCTCGGGGTAGCTGGGGGCCGAGGAGCCCTTGATGGAGCTGACCCGCCGCTCGATGTGCTCCAGCAGCTCCGGGGCGGCCTGGATAAAATCCTGGGCGAGGAAGCCGTGCTGGGAATCCTCGCACAGCTCGATCAGCAGGCACCAGACGCCCCACGGCACCGGGAGCGACACGAGGGCGCGGTCCACGAGCACCCTAAAGTAAGCGGGGGCGAAGGCGAGACGTACCTGGCAATCTGCTCCCTGAGGAAGCTGGTGCTCGCCTCGCCAAACAGGTGCAGGATGACGTTGGTGAAGTAGCACGTGTGGAGGTTGGGATACCGGAGGTGGTTAAACAGCGCGTTCAGGAAGATGTGCCGGCCTAAGAAAGTCTAGCAAAGCTCGCAACGTCCTTTACCGTCCACCTCGAGCCCCAGCAGCAGCTGATGGTAGAGGTCGAGGGCGGGGGTGCGGCCCCGGAGGCTGGGATCCGGGTTGGCCTCGAGGTCGGCGACGGCGATGTACAGCGTGAGGCAGTTGATGACGTGGGCGTCGTACTCCTCGGGATCGTCGTCCTTGAACAGGCTGGCCTTGAAGTCCAGCGGGAGATTGAAGTCGCGCCGGGCGAGATACCGGTTGACGCCCTCGACGAGGCCCCGCGACTCGAGGGGGGCCGTGAAGTGGGAGGGCATGGGCGGCGGCTGCAGGAAGTCGGGCTTGACCTTGCCGGCGTAGAAGGCCGCATTGGGGGGCGGGCACCGGAGCTGGGGCGGGATGGCGGACGCGAGCATGTTCCGCACCTGGGCGCAGGCGAGGGGCAGCTCGGCCATCAGCCCAAAGTGGTACGCGACGATGAACTCGGGGTAGTCGTGGACCATCACCGCGACCAGCCGGTGGACGCCCTGGTAGAACTCCCACCCCACCAGCGAGATGGGCGCGGTCAGGATGGTGCCCAGGAACTTGAACAGGTTGGCAAACTGGGCCCGCATGTAATCCCAGCCCTTGCGGGCCGGCAGCTCCATCATGCGCGGGAGGAACAGGCGGTGGGAGATGAGCGCCACCCAGGCGAAGGCAAACCCCGGCAGGAAGTCGGGCTGCAGGCTGCTGAGCGAGTTGTTCAGCGCAAGCAGCAGGTTGACCTCAACCGGCTTGAGGTGGGCCTGGTGGGCGCTGAGGTGGTAGAGGATGCTGGCGTACAGCCGGAAGAAGGGCTTGGGGTTGAACTTGTGCTCCAGCGTGTGGTGGTCGCTGACCAGCATCAGCGCGATGACGGTGAGGAGGTTGGTGAACAGCCCCACCTTGGTGGTGTTGTGGTATTCGTCGTTCGGGTCCTGGGCGTAGCGGATGATGACCACGATCATCTTGGCGAGCGCGTCCACCGTGTGGTAGGGCCCCTGCGCCGACGCCGAGTTGTCGGCCACCTGCTTGCTGTAGATCTCCATCGTGATCTGGATGCACGTGCGGATGAACACGCACAGCTTCTGCTCGTCCTGGAGGATGCCGTGCTGCGTCAGCTTGTGGACGAAGTCGAAGTGGTCCTTCTCCCCGGTGGAGTTGAGCTGGTAGATCCGAATCCACTCCGAGTGGTAGAAGAAGCAGTTGGCCTTGAGGTCGTGCTCCTGGAAACGCACCTCCAGCACGGCCTTGACGTCCTCGAGGTAGGCCTGGAACTGGTCGAACGTCTTGTTGCGGCGCGCCATCTTGCCGTACGCGGCGAGCGTGTGGCTGAAGCTGTCCAGCGTGCCGTGCACCGGCTCCTCCAGCAGGCAGCGGCGCATCAGCGCGAGCCCGTACTCGCCCACCCGCGGCTTGCCCACTTCGATCTGCTTGGCTAGCTGCAGATCCAACTCCTCCAACGTGATGATGCCGCCCAGGAGCAGCGCCTTGGTGACCCCGGGCTCCAGCTTGCGCTCGTCGTCGGCGTAGATCAGCCACTTCTTGACCTCCATCCCAACCACCGGCGAGATCTTGAACAGGTGGTTGAGGAGCAGCGTGTAGACCTGCTGCGAGAGGTGCGAGTGGCTGCGGTACACCCGGTAGACAAACTTCTGGGCAAATATCAGCAGGATGTCCTCGCGCGCCGCGAACCGCGTCACCAGGACGCTGACATCGGCGTAGGCCGCGTGTAGCTCGGCGTTGTTGGCCTGGCCCCCCTCGTCGGGGGCGAGCGAGATTTGGCGGTCGAGCTCGTTGGCCAGTTGCTAACCGTTAGCCCGCGCCCGTTGGCTTACGTCAAAGGTCTCGCGGACCACCTTGGGGTGGGCGAATTCGAGGTCCATCATGTCCCCCCTTAGCGCGGAACCCTGCTTGAACCCATCGGGCCCAGCCGGGGTGTCGGGCACGTCGATGGCGAGGTGAGCGAAGTCCTCATAGATTTGCATCTGCACGTCAGCGCGGTTAACCGAGCCCTACCTGAACTGGCTGAAGGCCGCTGGGCTTGAGCTTGAGGATGTCGGGGAGGTTGGTGGGGTAGTTGCCCGAGGCATAGACGGCCATGTCGTAGAAGGGTTGGCCGTTGCGCTTCAAGGTTAGAGCATCAGGGGTCATTACCTCGCGGCTCTTCTTGCGGTTGTTGATGGCCTCGAACAGCGCGCTGTCGATTTCGGCCAGGGCACGCTCGGACGCCGTGGTCTGGATGACGTACACCCCAAGCTTCAGGTTGTCGCTGGCGATCAGCTCCAAATCCTCAGGCTTGACATGGTCCAGCGGCAACCCCGACTCCATAAAGAAGGCGCGCAGGGTTTCGAAGATGGCCTTGCGCAGGTGATCCTTGCACGTGGCGTGGGCAAAGGCCCCAGCGACCACCTGCCCCATCTGCTGGGCGGCGCGCCGTAGCTTGTCCTCGTTGGGCTCCATGGCGAAATCCTTGGTGACGATGTCCCTTGTGATGAACGAGGCGATGGTGACGGCCCGCGACACGATGCCCATGGCGACGGTGTTGATGGCCCGCTCCACGGCGGTAACGATGACCTCCCGGAACTGCGGGATGAAGGCGTAGCTTAGGCTGGAGTCGATGTAGACGCTGCCGGCCATGTTGAAGCCATCTTCGGCGTAGTTGGCGGCCAAAGCGCCCTGAGCATCGCGCCCACCCTGGCTGGTGGGGAGCGCTTTGAGCAGGGAGGTCGGGTGGATCTCGTCAGGCTTTAAACCAAAGGCACGGATCAGCACCTCAATTTCGAAGCAAGTGTTGGTTTTGAGCCCAGGGGATTTGCTCAGCTCCACTAGCAACCGGATGATGGCCATGAGCCAAGGGTTGGGCGGCTTGAAGACCTCCCCGAAGCGGCCCTGAGCCAGCACCTTGCATGTGAAGGGGATCACCACGATAAGCCGCTGCGTCATGAACCCATCGAGGAGGAGGTGCTGAGAACGAGGTTAAAGTTTGGCCCAGTTTACCTTAAAGGACATCTGGTGGTGCAGGATCGGGCGGTTCTTGGCCAAGGTGATGCAACCGAGCCAGCTGCCCAAGCTCTTGAGGAGCCCGCGCTCCTGTGCTGACGTGAGCGTCTTCTCGGACTGGATCAGCAGGTTGATATTGTAGAAGGTCTCCTCCAGCACAAACTCAGACAGTTCGGGGTCGTTGAGGTTGTCCAGAAGCTGCAGATAGATCGGGTGTTGATTCGGCTCCGCGCTGATGCGCTTGACGACGATGTAGTGGGTGAAGTACCGATACATGCTTGGTTCAAGCACTGCCCTCAACTCCTTGGACTTTTCGTCGAGGTTGGTCTGGGATAGGTTGTTGACAATGAAGATCAGCTTCTTCTCGGCCTCGCGGTTGGGTGCCGTGCAATCCGCCTTGCCCTTAGAGGACAGCAAAGTGTCCAGGTTGACCCCGCCTAGCGATGGGTTGCCTAGGCTGGGACGGGGGTTCTCGAAGGTGGCGGGCGGCGGCTGCATAAAGCTCTCGTTGCCCTGGAACTGGCTCTCACCCTCCTTGCCGGAGTTCGCTACATCCTCCCGTTGAGCAACTGAGGCCCCCGGTTCAGCTGAGTCGGTCCCCCTCGGCTGAAGCTCGGGGAGATGCTTCAGCAGGTGGGGCCGGTGCTGAAAACATTTGAGAATCTCAGGCATATGAGCGATACGGGTCCGAAACTGAAGCAACGCCTTGGTGGCGAAGTTGAAGTAGGGTTTGGCGGCCGTTTCGTCCAACCCGCTCAAGATGCAGCCGATGGCCATCCTGTTAAGGCTAAAAGTAAACACGCCCATGTTGATGAGCATCCCAAAGAGGATGGCGGTGGTTTCCAGCTCGCTGTCGGGGTAGTTCTCAAAGTGGTGATACTCCTCGAACAGCAGTGCGGTCGCGCAGGCGTAGATTACGTGGTCGCGCGGGTGAGGGGAAGCCCGGTATTTGATCAGCAGCTCCACCAAGTCGCTGGGCTTCCACTGGGAGCTGTAGAGCTGCTCAAAGTACCCGCTCGCCTCCTCCTCGATATCCGGCGGGTACTTGAAGAAGAACAGCTTTAGGCTAAGCTCCCGCGTCACCAGCTTCTCAAACTTGGGCTCCTTAATGATGATGGCGGACATTATTTCCTGCAGCTCGGCCTGATACGCCTTGGCCGCCTCCTGGCCGGAGAACACGCGGAAGAATACCGCCGCCGACTCGTAGGTCGGGTGGTCGCTGTCGGCGTAGCTGTCCAGGTCGACCAGCTGGTCGGTAGCGTTCCTCAGGAAGCTGACGCTTTCGGCGATCAGGTCGGCGGCGGATTCCGAACATTTGTCCTCAAGCCAGTGCTTCAGATTGATGAGATCCCTACGGTGGGCCAGGCACATTATGGGGATCGAAAGGGGAAAATCGCTCGAATAATAGATGGCGGCGAGGATGTGGAGCGCCTCGCAGGTGGAAAGGATGAGCCCCAGGTATTTATTGTCGGCTTGCAGGCAGCGGCGAAACCCGGCCAGCAGCGAGGCGCTGTTAAGGGCCCAGTTGATGTTGAGGGGGAAAAGGCCGCGGGCCCCCGAGTCCAAAAAGTACTGGTACAGTTTGGATAGCGTGGCCTCGTGCAGCTCGTTTCGAAACGGGAGGAGGCTAACGCAGCCCAGGAAGAAGAGCTCCGGGTCGGATTTCAAACCCTCGTTGAACAGCGTGGTTGCCAATTCCTGCTTCCCATCGGCAGCTAGATTGAGGACCGTCTCAAACAAGTCTAGGCTATTCCAGGGGCGCCCACACAGTTCACCAAACCTCTCCGCAGCGGAAGCGTCGGAGGACGGGAGGTGCTCGGTATTAATAACCGCCCTCGAGGAGAGCTTTGTAAAGTCCACCACCGTCGGCGAGGACCGGACGGCTTGAAACAGGAACGATACCTGGGCCACCTGGTTATCCCAGGTGTCCCAAAATACCGAGATGGGAATGAATTCGTTTGCGGTGTGAAGGATTCGGTACGCAAGGACGGGTATCAGAGCAGCCTCCGGGGAACCAAAGTAAACGTTGGGCCTATCCAAACTCCTGACCACCATTCTCCAATTTAACGCCAACGCATGCTCCTTAATAAACGCGACCAGATTCTCAACGAGCTGTGGCATTTGGGTTTGGGATATGAAATCGTTTGAACTTGCCCACCTTATCATCGCGCATAAAATTGACGCGAGGGTACGTTCGTTGAATGGGCTTTCGCCGGTATTTGAAGGGGAGATGCCGCAAGCTTCCAAGGTGGCGAGTAGATGGGCGTGGGATTCCAGGCACGGTACACCCGCCTGCAGAACGGCCTCGGTGACTGGGTCATCGGTATCGTATGGGCTTGCCGGTTCTGAAGCCATTTATTTATCTCTTTAATATTTACTAGTTAAAGCAACCCAAGTTGGTTTAAATTTACTAAAAGTTCACCTCTAACCACCTAACCACCTTCCTCGTAACCCCATTGGTTAACTAACCTCCCACTCGTCTAAAGTCTCTCAGTCCCCTCGCCATCACCGCAACCAGTTAATTTCAAATTTTCAAAATTTCAAAAATCTCTCGCGTAACCTAACCGACAATGCCATCCTGATCGGTAGGTTTCACTTGGAATTCCTGATTTTTTAACTGTTGGGGGCTAACCATCCCACCAATCATCTTCAAAATAATATTTACCCACCCACCAATCATCGAAATTAGCGAATGAATTGTCATCTTAAAATAATAATTACCCACCCACCAATCATCGAAATTAGCGAATGAATGGGGTTAAGCTGAACCGGATCACCCGACCCCTCTAAAAAAGTATTGCATTATTCCGAATCTAACTTACAATTTAACCTCAGATTGAAAATTGCTTTACAATCTAAATTCAGTTAAGTAAAGTTAAAAAATCCTTAGCTCTGTAATAAAATACCATACTGTCACCCATCAGCTTGATTTGTAAGTTTATTGGAGTTAAAATTAAACGCCGCCTAGCTGATTTGACCTGCTTAAGATGGAATGTGATTTAATTAGCATATAAGTATATCCCAAGAATTTTTAGAATTGCTGAGGTAGGTGGAGCAAGATACTTAATGCAGGGTTTCCATTTGGTAGCAAATTATAGATACTATTATCAAAAAACTAACAGGAAACAATGATTAAAGCCATGTAATAACTTTCACCCATTCAAAACCATTTACCAAAATCAACTATATGAACTAAGACTGAGGTAATTGTATAGATAGATCTTATAGCAAAAAAAACTTCAATAAAATAAGATAACCAACGTAAGCTTTGCTATAAAACTATAAGGGAAAGTGGATCACAAGAGCTTCTTTTTTTAAGTTCCCCAAAGATAAAGGCCAAGAAGGCCAAAGCGTATAAGATAATTATAAAATCACATATTAGGTAAAAGATTACATATTCCAACTGTAACTTTTTGCAGCAAACCACAGTTAAAAACTTGATCAAGGGTTATAAGAATAAGACCCTATGATACCATAATTTTTGAAGGGCTTTAGGAAAGCTCATACATTGATGATTCTATTAAATAGCTGGTAAAATTGGTCAATTTTCCAGCATCAAAGTTTTAAGGACTAACAAAGCCAAACCAAATTTTTGTTACCATCATGCCATTGCAAAAAAATTCCAATACCTCAATATATAAATCTTTATAGATTAAGAATTGGCAGAATAATAAAACTTTCTTTCACTGCTAAATTTTACTTTTCAAAATCTACAATCACCTAGAAATTTAGCCTTATCAAATCATAACAAATAATGGCGGTAAAGTTCACTAAGAGCTCTTCTGATATGTCAGAATTTACCAAAACAAACCCCAAATTGCAGAACCCTCAGTTTCCAAATTGTGTGTCAACCTGCACTACCCTCTCCCAAACTGCAGCTGCAAAAGCAGATGCAAACCAAGATTTATCAACACATGGTGGAATCTCAAATGATCCTGCCATCATACTGCTTACCTCAGTCAACTCTGTGTTGACTGAGGGTAAAAATCAGTGTGCCACACCCTGGAGGCACATTCATGAATTAACTAAGGTAGCAGAAGGTATTACCACTCCCAATACTGTGCAGGGGGTTCAGGCAGCTTTGCCAACCACCACCCCTTTATAATCAACCAAAGTGGCAAAGCTGAATTGCCAGTATTTTTTGGATCAGTTGGCCATCATTTACACAATTTGGAGGGCAACCAACGTTTCCAAACTTAATTTATGGTAGGTGTTGACTCAGGTGGCTATCATTTAAACTTTTTGGAAGGCAATCAACATGCCCAAGCTAAATTAGCATTGGGTATCAGATCAGTCTGTGGTAATTTTTATCAAAATCAAAATCAAGTTTCAGTTAGAACTAGCCAATTAGCCAATAAGACTGTGGAAAAATCCTAGACAGAATCTGTTATAGTCATATGAAGGCGGGAGGAATAGATTGGTGTGATGAACCTGAATCTACCAATCAATTGGCAGCAAGCAATTTCAAGACAGATAAGCTTAACCAACCTGTAAAAAGCCAATTACCAACTGAGAAGGCCTAGCTGGTGCCAGCATGTAAACCCAAAGGGATGCCAGCACCTCTATATGGGGTCCCAACCCATGGGGAATCTGCCAAATTAAATTTAATCTAAGTTAGAATATAAACAAGATTAAAATGAGTAAGGTGCATCAGGCACATGGTAGAAAAAGCTAGTGCCTGCACCACCCACCATTGACCCTTGTAAAGCTGCTTTTGTGGCTAAAGTGAGGAAATGATGGGCTGAAACTTGCTCACAATATGTGCTCCCTAAATCCACTCTGGCTCATGCAGTTAGAGTCTACTATGGGCATAACCTATTCAAGTTTTATACAAGAGATTATTTTATCTATTTTGAAGAAATAGCAAGAGTCTTTCCAGTTGATACTACAATTCATAAAGTTGTAAAGAGCTACTATATTGATGTAGGGTTTACAATTGTAGTGGATACAGACTGAGCAGCTTTTACTAAAACAGAGATTCCACATGGATCTCTTTTTTTAACACTAGTGGTGCCAGACCCATCCACATAGATCTCTTTGTATATCTAGAATGAAATCTAACTTGGAGAAAATTTATTGGGTAACTTTCTCTAAGCTCCCAAATAAAGTGGAACCTGAATCCCTAAAGCTTGCCCTGAATTAAGGTTTGATAAAATTTGGGTCAGTTCTAACAGTAGACCTTTGTGCACCAGTTTACTATGCCCCAACCTAATGGGTTCATACTGCTAGAGAATCATTTAACCCCAACCCTATGGTGGCCCATAACATGGGGGTTATTTTACTTGTGGTAGTCATTGGATTATAAACTGATTTCTTCTTTGTTGATCCTGACCAGGCGCGACTGTGCTGCTCATGGTGTAATGCTTTGGGCTATCTATATAATAGTTACACTGCTTAGAAAAATTTCCCTCATCCAGTAGCCAAGTCCCTGTGACAGGTAAGAAACGCTCCCATACAGCAGCAGTGGCAATCCCTCAACCTACACGCTGGGTATCAGTACAGGATCTAACCCCCTCTGATCTTTGGGTGGCAGTTGATCAGGCACATCCAGTAGCACAGCTTTATTTGCTTAGTGCTGAAAACCCCCTGCTAGTTGGCACCTCTTATAAGTTGCCAGACCCTTCACAAGCACATAATAAACGCAAATCTGCTTCCCATATGTTAGGATTTTTGTCCATATTCCAAGCTGGCTAGATTACCAGGGATCACTAGGGGATAATTCCCTAATGCGAGGTAAATTGAAAATTATTTGACCCTGATTTCAGGTAGAACTATGTTTGGGGGATTTTATGTTATTTGCCTGGTCAGATCCAAGGGGGATCAATCCAGATGAATGCTTAAGATCTCATTGGGCAGAGTTGCTGACAAAATAGGGGCATCAGATAGCTGGCTAACTATCAGGTGTACTGATTGGGATAAGTTGGGTTTTATCACTGACCAGTTGGGAATTTAAGGAGTAAGTTGTGAGGCAAGTGATGCCATCTGCAACTAGAAAATCAATCAGTTGGTTTGCAACCTGCCTTAATGGGTAACAAGTCCCATTACCTAATCAGGTTGCTTGCCAAATATGGTTGGTTTGCTTGGATCAAGAGGAAAATATTAGGGACAAGTTTTTCAACTCTTTCTATTTTAGGTCTCATGTATCTAATAATAAAATACTAGCCAGGATGGGAAGACCATTGCTGCTGAGATGAGGATGGGTGATTCAATGGCAATGGCTGCCATTTCATTAAGGAGGTGTCAACTGAGGGTTGGGCACCAAATCCCCCACTATAAATTCCCTAGAATTCACTTTTAAAGAATATAGAATTTACCAGATAATAATTTTCCATATTATTTAGTTTAAGTCTCAGCTTAGTAAACTTTATCAGCATCCATTTGTTCTAAACTTTCTCAGGGATATTATTGCTGTGTGCAATAATTGGGAGACTCTTTAAGATAAAGAGTAAGGATCTGAGTGAGGATCCAGAGAATAAGTGGAATCAAATTGGGAATTGCTGCCAACTATGTGTTGAACCAGAGAAACTGTAAATGGGGATCTAAGAGTAGATCAAGTTAGGCGTTACAAGGGAACAAACCCTATTTCAAGACATCATAATTATTTTGAGAGAAAATACTGGCTGAGCGTTGGACCAAAATCTAGTACTTCCATTCAACTACAGATAATAGTTGTAATATCATCAAACAATCTTATCAGCTATTATACAATGTGGAAGAATTGCGCAAAAACCCAAACCTGTGCAAGTAATAAGTTTATAGGGGTTATTGGCCAAAAATAATCAGATAACCTATAAATTTTTACAAATTGGTGCTCACTACAGGGGCTAATTGAGTAGAAGAACTTAGAATATGATGTCATATGAATATTTTTCTAATTTTGGCAATAAGTTACTGATAAAATTACCATCAATGAAGATGGAACGTGGAGTCGATCACATTCATTTGCGTCCACCCAGCTCAGAAGTGGAGCTCCAAGCAAAGAAAATTAAAGATACTCAATATTTGGGAAAAGGAATTGCAGCCTAGATATGGAACTATCTAGTGCTGCAAGAAAATCTGTTCCATCTGATGTCTACCTGAGATGAAGAGGAACAGCAGGAGCAGGAACAACTTGGGTTAAAATTGGGTCCACTTGAAATAGTCCCAAGGAACAGCAGGATCAACTTGGGTTGAAATTGGGTCCACTTTAAATAGACCTGAGGAGTGAGCATTTAGATGAGACACTAGATGAGGCATTGGTTGAAGTAGGAAGCAATCAATTAAGAGTACTGTATTGACATACCAATAAAGATATAAAGCTAAAACAAAAAATGATTATTCAAGGCTTTGAAGAGAATCGTTTGACTCAATAACACTCAACTAATGAGCAGAAATTGTTGGATACAAGTTCATCAATTTAAGATGAAATTGGATGAAGCTAATGAGGCCATATCAATCTGTGTGATTAAGGGATCATTTCCAGATCCACCAGTAAAATTATTTCCAACGTTTTGGATGGCCATGAAAGGCAAAAATCGCTTTTAGAAGAAAAATGATCTAAACAATTAAATGGAACTGTTGACTAATGAGCTATGAAGATTTAAGCATCAGTTGCCAAAATATGAGATGAAATTAGGACCTGTTGAATGAATAACCAGTTGGGATCGAAGGCCTAATGAATGAAAATATTCAAGAGTATTGCCAAAGTTGGCAAGTGTAGCCTATGCGTTATAAAACAGCGCTGCTGGACATATAGTGAAGAAGGTCAATACTAAAAAATTGAAAGTGTTGGACCTAAAGAGATGATAGTTGCAATGTTCCCAGAGGACCTCTGAATTATTAAATGGTTATCTCCTGAGTTTTTAGTCAAGTTCTAAAAGAGGACCACTGAACCAAATAGATGGTTAAATCTTAAGAGAATAAGAAATTTTAACCATGATAACTGGTAGGTCAGAATATACCTAGGAACCCATTTGGATGAAGCAGAGAAGAAACAAGTTGGATGCATTGTGGTCAGGTCCATTTGAGATTATTGACAAGATGACAACATATGCCTACTCCATTAAGAACCTCTTGGATGAAAGGATAGTAAATTGAGTCCATGCTAGATAATTAAATCAATGGATTGATAGTAAAAATGTTGAAAAGAAAGTTTCTGAAGGACTGCTGAACCATTAAGTTAAGTATGTCCTAATGGTTTGGTCAAGTCCAAAAAAGGACCTCTGAACCAATCTAAGTGGTTAAGTCTTAAAAAAGTAAGACCTCTAAACCATAGAAAACTGGTAGGTCTAAGTATACCTAAGATCCAGTTTGGGGGAATAATATAAAAAGATGGATTGTTGAACCAAAACAAGTTCAAGTCCCATGGGAAAAAAGAAGTTTAAAAATTAAAAAATTGATAAAGATATTGGGAAAAATTATTAAAAATTGCATAACAAAACTGATATTTTTTATAATTTTTATTTTTTTATTGATTTTTCTCAATTTGGAGATGATTCCGCCTATGTTGCCTCTTGGGGAAGGGAAGATGGAATACAGTAGGAGTGAATAACCTGTCAAAATCTAAGGGGAGGATACCCCAGTGGTAGAATAGGGACCTCTACCACTGCCTCACTGAGTTTGATTCTGGTACAGGAACTTTGGGTAAGGGACGACTATGACTGTGTTGGTGTTGTGCACCAATGCCACAAACTGATATAGTGAATAGCAAAGGCGGTCCATGGAGTTCCTGGCCTATCATATGCCACACATGGAGGTTTTCCAGATTTTATCCTCCTTTCCCATTCATTCAATTTCCCCTCAATTGGTGCAGTATTGTCCCCAGGTTGGCCCACCTCAAATAAAAAAACCTGTCAAAATCTGTGAGATCATATGCTAGCAAGGGCTAAACCTACATGAAACCAAGTTCATTGGATGCAGATCCCTGCAAGAAAGTGACTAGGGGAAGGGAAATTGAGATGTCAGAAGAAGCCAAATGCAATACTTGGAGCATATAGGGAAGCAACAGTACAAGAAGAGGCAGTCAGCAAATAACCCTGAATAATCCCAATATGGCACTGGAGCTGGAAGATTGGCCTTAGCACTTGTCAATTGGTTTTTTCAAGAACACCAGACATATGGGCTGGCAACAAACAAGGGATACTAGATGGGGGTTGCCAAATCATGCCCCCTATCAAAGCCATCAGTGAAAGATACCAATGGGACGTGCCAAAAACAAGATAGTCATGCAAAGAGTAAATGGCATACTGCAAGCGATGGCTATGAGCTTCTTGGAAGCTGAAGCAGAAAGAGTGATGAAAATTGGGAGAGGCTGAAAGCTTCATGGCCCAAATTCAAAGAACTTGGCTGGCAAAGCAAAGAGCATAAGATGTGATATCCCAATCTAGGATGTTCTCAAGATTGGAAGAATTCAGAGCTATGGATAAAGCATGGTAACTTGAGACCTTAATTTTATGTAGGGAAGATCAAAATGCACTGTTGCTGATGGTAAGTTCAGTGGCCAAGACAGCTGTCTTGTAAGGTTGACCAAGTCAGAAGAGGAACTATGGAAGAAAGTCTGATTTAATGAAGAAGAAACAATCAAGAGTGAAGGGCATTACTTCTGGAGGTTTGACAATGATGTTTGGAGTATCTGCAAAAGGAGCTGAATCCAGGAGAGTTTTGAAATCAAACTCTGGAATTGATGACAGAGGAAGTATTGGCCACAAGACATTTTAGACGATTGCTAACTTGGTTTCAGTGGAGTTGGTTACCATTTCTGGTAATTCCACAGAAGGACTAGCCACTGGTACTTGACTAGGAGTATGAGTCCTGGAAGGACTATAGAAGAGGTTTCATCATGAAGACTAACTCAGCGACTGGAAGAGTCAAAGATCTTGATCAGACAAACTATTGAGCAGCTGTTGGTACCACAACTCAGAATTTGACATATGAGCTGGATGAGAGTATGGATGTTGAACTTATATGATAGTCAACATTATGCACTCTGAAATCAATTAAGCTCCAATTTTGGAGAAATTAATCTCAAAATTATAGCTCTAAGATCTCCAGAGAATAATTAAAAGTGATATTAGCCAAGAGGTTATGGGAAGGAAAATAACAAGGGTATACATAAATTGAGCATTATTAATTTGGCCATGAAACAAACATTGATGACAAGAATGTCCTGTCAAAAATGAGGAGAAAATCAGAAAATCAAGAACACTGGACCAAGAATCCTGAATATAGCAGTGGGTCATATGCCCTGATGGGGGAAAACTGGATCCTGGGATTAATATCATAATGAGTAAATTGATCAGCCCAACATGACAGAAGATCATTGGGACCGCGTTCTGAGTAGGCGTTAGCAAAGAGGAAGAGAATGAGAGCCACATGCAAAAGGTCATCCTGAGCAGCATTAAGTATTGGCGATCATACTTCTCTTGAGCAAATGAAGTATTTGACCAAGTGTCCAAAGCAGTGTTTTCCTGCCCCAGTCCTTTTCTTGCTGGAAATCTAGGTAAGAGGGGGGATGTGTTGGGATTTTTGCACATATTCCCAGCCAGTTAGATTACCAGGGATTGCTAGGGAATAATTTTCAAATGCATGGTGAATTGAAAATCAGTTGACCCTGACTTCAGTGTAACTATGTTTGGGGGATTTTAGGATATTCTCCTGGTCAGATCCATCAGGGATCAATCCAGATGAATGCTTAAAATCTTGTCAGGCAGAGTTGCTGACAAAATAGGGGCATCTGATAGTTGATTAACTATCAGGTGTACTGATTGGGATCAGTTGGGTTTCATCACTGAATAATTGGGAATTTAAGGAGTAAGTTGGAGGTGAGTGATGCCATCTGCAACTAGCAAATCAATCAGTTGGTTTGCAACCTGCCTTAATGGGTAACAAGCCCCATTACTTAACCAGGTTGCTTGCCAAATATAGCTGGTTTTCTTGGATCGAGAGGAAAACATCAGGAACGTGTTTTTGACTCTTTCCATTTTATGTATTGAGGATGTCCACTGACAGAATCCTAGCCTGGATAGGGAAGAACATCACTGCTGAGATGAGGATGGGTAATTCAATGGAAATGGCTGCCCTTTCATCAAAGAGGTTTCAACTGAGGGTTAGAAGACTGAATCCCCACTATAAATTACCTAGAATTCACTAATAAAGACTTTAGAATTTTACTAGATAATAATTTGCCAGATTATCACTTTTACTTAAGCCTTTTCTTAGTAAAATTTATCAGCATCCACTTGTTCTATTTTTCTCAGGGATATTATTGCTGTGTGTGATAATTGGGAGACTCTTTAAGAAAAAGTGTAAGGATCTGAGTGGGGATCTGTCAGGATGGGGCTCCCAAGGCCCAGCCCACCACCAGCCCTACACCACTTGCCCCCATATGTGGCTATAACAACTCCAATTGGTTCCGTCCAAATGGACGGCCTTGCCAGGCATACCATGCTGAGGTGTGGTGCACCAGCCTCTGTTGCCTCAGACCCCAAGCAGAGGTACCTCCCAAAACCTCTATCCACAAATGAGGTCAACGGGCCAAGGTGCAGCCAACCAGCCTCTGTCACCTCAGGCCACTCTGACTTCCCCTCTCACCAGGGCAAGACATCTTCAGAAGGAGCCTGGCGCATCCACCCCCTTTCCTGATGCACCACCATCTGCTCCCCAAAACTCGCTTCAAATAAATTAAATTTTAGTAAAACAGTTTTAGCAAAAAGTGGCCTTTATGAGAAATGGACTCAAAGTTGGGCAAGAATTCCAAAGTGAGGGCCATCAGGGCTGACCTCACTTTAAAATACTTTCAAAAAAGGCAAAGGAATTGTGTGTAATAAGGGGTGCAAAAGCTTCCAAAATTGGTGGCATCCAGGCAACTCAGTGGCAAAAATGGGGGAACCTCAGAATGACAACTCCAAAAATGATTTATTTAAAATTATTCCATTATTAACCCAAATAGGAAAATCCTACTCAGAATAACAGAATTGCAACTATTGACATACACAAATCCCATAATTAAAAAACCTTATGCAATTTATGTATGATCATTAATTGTTGCACTACCCTTTACTAAAAATGGAAACACTGGCAGATTCAGACCTGAACCAGCAAGGTAGGCATGCAGAGACCAACAACTTTTTTGACAGGGGACCTTTTTTGTGAGCAGCTTGGGGTTTTGACCAAGAATTCAGAGCCCTCAGATCAAATCAACAGGTTCTCTGGAGGTCTCCTGGCGGGCACAAGAGGCCATCAACCGCCAGAAGTCTGGCTCATCCCTAAGCTTCCCATCCCCTTCATTGGAAGGCCCTACAAACTAACAAAAGGGACCAATGTCATGCGGCGATGCTTGGGACATCAACCGCGGCCATCTTGCGGGCTGCCTGGTACCACAGCCCACCAAAGTAAGGTGACTTTGGAATTATTTCAGGACGGGGCTCCCAAGGCCCAGCCCACCACCAGCCCTACACCACTTGCCCCCATATGTGGCTGTACCAACTCTTATTGGTCCTGTCCAAATGGATGGCCTTGCCAGGCACTGTGCTGAGGTGTGGTGCACTGGCCTATGTCACCTTGGACCCCAGGCAGAGGTACCTCCCAAAACCTCTATTTGCACATGAGGTCAATGGGCTGAGGTGCAGCCAACTGGCCTCTGTCACCTTGGGCTACTCTGGCTTCCCCTCTCACCAGGGAAAGGCCTCTCCAAAAGGAGCTTGGCGCATCCACCCCCTTTCCTGATGCACCGCCATCTGCTCCCCAAAACTCCCTTCAGATAAATTAAATTTAAACAAAACAGTTTTAGCAATAAGTGGCCTTTATTGGAAATGAACTCAAAGTTGAAATAGAATTCTAAAGTGAGGGCCATTGGGGCTGACCTCACTTTAAAATACTTTCAAAAAAGGCAAAGGAATTGTGTGTAATAAGGGGTGCAAAAGCTTCCAAAATTGGTGGCATCCAGGCAACTCAGTGGCAAAAATGGGGGAACCTCAGAATGACAACTCCAAAAATGATTTATTTAAAACTATTCTGCTATTAACCTAAATAGGAAAACCTACTCAGAATAACAGAATTGCAACTATTAACATACACAAATCCCATAATTCCCAACCTTATGCACTTCATGTATGATTGTCAATTGTTACAGGATCTAGAGAAGAAGCTGAATCAAATCAGGATTGCTGCTGACTGTGTGTTAAACCAGGTAAACTGTAAACAGGAATGTCACAATTCTGATATGACTGGACAATAATCTTGGGACAGCTAGGGCGGATTGGGAAGAATCCGCTGAACATGATATTAGTTACAATTATTTGAGTGCCTTGAGATGAGGTGATATTGGGATATAATGGGTTATTATTGGATTGCCTCTAAATATGACAATAAGGCAATAAGGTGATGTCAATATTTGATGAATAAAAAGTAAATTGCCTACAATTAGGGCGATAGAGAGTTAGAAAATAACAAGCCAAAATTAAGGGGAATTGGTGGAATAGAATAGCCCAAGCTATGAGAGCAGTATCATCCAAAGATGCTGTATATAAGCAAATGGGCGATTGAGAGAAGAAGGTTGTTGATAATAGAGAGAGCAAAACAGCAAAAGGCCACTGTATTTATTGAAAAATAAAAGAGTCATTGGGGTGATTGCTCCTAATTTTTAGTATATTTTCAAGTGTGTCCAGAAGACTGATGATCCCCACATCATCTGTCTGTTGCTCAGTGGGTTCGACCTGTACAAACAATACAGCAGATACTATTGATATCATCCGATTTTATAACAGTGGTGCTCACTACAGGGGACTTATTAATCAACCACCAAGTACTATGAAACTCCAGTCACCAGCCATGTCTTATACAGCCTGTGTTGATGGGGAATCTTCACAAAACACTGCACCAGCTGGGTGTGAGGAACTCAAACTTTCCTTAGACACAGTACTCAAAAAACAGGATGAACTCCTTCAAGAATGAAATGCTGTCATGCACCAGATTGATAGCACGTTTAGCCAAATGCAAATTCTGGGACAACAAAACAAGGAACTTGCCAACCAGTTGGATGATACTACCAAACAGCTGCAGTATGCAGAGCAGAAATTGACCAGTGCCTCTCAGTCTTCTCACAAGGATGAGGATGACCATCAAGAAGGGGCATTATATGAGGAAGAATATGACGCTGGTTGGAGCTACTACACCCAGAATGGTAGTACTGGGTAAAAATATGAGTCAGAATGCCAATTCCTTCAAGTAATGGCAGTGCCACCCATGGCAGAAGGTCACACTACCACTGAAGCGACGGATATCCCTAACTCCTGCTGGTCCAGATTCTCATTGGGAAACTGCTTTCAGATCTTGACCCATTCCTCAGTATGGGCCAAAAAACCATGAATGGGATGAGAAGGTTTATATTGAGAAACTACCTCCATTTGATTGAAATGGGAACATCCATGGTTTCTTCAAATGGTTTAACTTTGCAGCAGAAGGTGCATCTGATAGATGGAAGGCTATGTTGATTTCCACCTTGGATGTTGGGAGTGCCAATCAAGTCATCTGTTATCTCCCAAGTAGCTATGTCACCTGTAAGGATGTAAAGGAACCATGCTTTGCCTGTTTTGGGGTACCTCAAAGATGTCACAGCGAAAAGTGAAATTCTTAATGATTGGATTCCACTGAAATGAGACTCTCCTGGAGTTCAATGATTGCTTCACAACAGAAGCTAACATGCTGATTGGGGAAGGATACTTAGCGGAAACTGATGTGTGCATTGCCATGACCTCCGCGGTGAATCCATACCAAGAGCTTCACAATGTCATTTCACTGCTTCTGGATGATGATGTAGCTCTGATCAAGATTGTACAGTTTTTGTGTCATATATCCCCTAACTTCCCGCCACCAAATATGAAATGGAAGACTACCACCTCTATTGCACCCTCTTATTTAGAAGAACACTCTCATCTGACTCTGGCTCCATTTAGCAATCCTCAACCTTACTATAACTCTGCACCTCATCCTCAGCCAAATTATACTCAACAGTTCAATCAGCATCAATGGGCTGGTCACAAAAACTGTCAGCAACCCAGCTACCAACCAGGACCTAGCTATGCCAAATGTCAACAATCATCTTACTGACCTGGCCCTGGTTATGCCAAATGACCCCAAGCTTTCTGATCTGGACCCTCTTATGACAATCAAGGACGTGGCTCTTATGGGGTTAACTGCTATTAATGCAGCCGCCCTGGTCATTTGGCAAAATTCTGCCATAATCGCCAGATGAACTACATACATCAAGATCAATACTATCAGGGAAAAGATGGAGCGGTGTAGAGATGGGACCCTCTACCTCCACAATTCCAACCCAAAACGTCCCCAAATCAATAGTAGTATATCCTTCAGAAGTCCCTCAGTATGATGATGGAATTTTATATCGGCAGCCAGTTGGAGGAGTGAATGTAGTGACATGAGCTCAAGCCAAGGCAGCAGCGGATGAGGAATCCCCAGAACAACTGAAGCCATATGCTTGCCAAATTCTTGATCAAGCTTCCTTGGACAAGCATGATTATGCCGCGGGTGCACTGACTCTGAAAGGAGTAAATGTTGCCCTTTCAGTAGATGCCATTATTAAAGTCTATCCCCAAGTTGGTGAGGGGATAATGAGTTTTCTTGAAAAAGAGATCCCATAAATGTCCACATATTAAACAGTCAATATTATTCTTATTCTGAGTGTAGTACTGTGATATTTGTAGTGAAAAATAGAGTTTGCACTATATTAGATACTGGTGCTCCAGTCAACATAGTTTCCACTAAGTTGATGGTGAAGTTGACATTAACACCTGATGTGGACCATCAAATGGTGCATGGAACTACTGGAGCAGAAAAGCACCGTCTCTGAGGGGGCTTACAGTGCGCTACCTCTACACTTTGGGTCCATTGTTGTAGCTCTGGCGATTGTGCTACCAAACAAAAACTGACTTGTTAATCAAAACCGTTTTACTGCGCCATTCTGGGGCTTTCATCAATATGCCAGAGGAGACCCTCGCCATTATGGGACAGCGGATCCCAATTTTTACTTCACCTCTAGAGGAGTACCGAAGGATCTGGTGCATATGAGCCATATCAACCTTTCATATAGTGATATGGTGATGCCAATTCGCTATCACCAACTAAAGTGAAAGACTCAGCCCCTTTCCCAGCAGATATATAAATATCAAGGGATACCTCTTCGAGCTTCAGTGCCCATATCTATTCCTTCTGGACATTGAGTCTTAGTGAATACCAAGTTAGAAGTGGAAGTGCCTATTGGGCTATATGGGGAAGTCATTGGGCTCTATCATCAAATGCAGTTTGAGCTGCATATGGCTTCAGGGATTATACTTATGGGCCATGAAGAGATTAAGTTTTTGTTAGCAAACCTCCAGAGCAAACCAATGCAAATCCGCTGACACCAATTAGTAGCGTATTTACATTTGATTCCAATAGAAGAGGTCCTTCAGGTTCATGATTTTAGGTCATAGGATAAATTTGGTCTACCAGTTGAGGCACAAGCTGGCATACTAATGGTGGTACCATGGAGTAATATAATAGGACTATCAGAAGAGCAAAAACCAAGCAATAGCTTTATTTCAGAAGTACAAGGGGATTTTTGCTGTTGACAAGCATGACTTAGGTGTGCTTGGGGGTGGTCCATTGAGTAGACACAGGAGATCATCCCCCTATAAGGTCTCAGCCAATCTGCTGATCAAGGGCAGCGGAAGATGTTGTCACTAACAAAATTGACAAGTTGCTGGAACAAGGGATGCTTGAACTGTCTAAGAGTATGTGGGCTTTGCCTGTTCTGATTGTAAAAAAGAAGGATGGCACTAACCGTGTAGTGATAGACTACCAGAAGCTCAACAGTGTTACAAAAAAGGACTCATATCCCTTGCTAAAGATTGTTGATGCTTTGGAAAAGTTAGGGGGAGCCCATTATTTTTCAGCGATGGACTTGATATCCAGTTACTGGCAAATTGAGTTACCTGCGGTGGAACAGAAAAAATGCGCTGTAATCACCTCCAAAGGCCTTTTTCAACTGCTGCGGATACCTCAAGGGCTGTGCAATGCCCTAACTACATTCCAGTGAGCTATGGACACTATTCTTGGTGACCTAAAACTGTCATGTGTCCTTGTATACCCCAATGGTATTAACGTTTTCTCTCAAACCTTTTTGGAGCACCTCAATCATTTAGAAGCAGTATTCTCCCAGTTGGCTGAGGCAAACATAAAAATTAAGCCTCAAAAATGTAACTTCTTCAAAGATTAGCTGGAATACCTAAGATTTATGGTAGACTCTAAAGGGCTGAAACCACAGACAGCTAAGGTGGAGACCATCAGCAAAATGACTACACCTAATAGTAAATGTGACATACAGGTATTTTTGGGAATGGTCAGTTACTACTGGTGCTTTATCCCTGATTTTAGCTGTATTGGGGGCCACTATTCAAGTTGTTAAAAAAGATGCAGTGTTCAAATGGATGGAATGTTTCCAATACACTTTCAGTACATTTTGTACGGCGTTGACCAGCGCACTGGTGTTATGCTATCCAAACTTTGATTAAGAGTTTATTGTTCAGATGAATGCATCCCTTTCCACTGTTGGGGCAGTACTTTCTCAGAAAGATGACAAGAGAGAGGAACATCCTGTAGCATACTGTAGTTAAAGTCTGAACTGCCATGAGCATAATTATACTATGACCAATTGGGAGTGCTTAGTGGTGATCTACGTGTATAAGCAATTCAGAGTCTATTTTCATGGAGTAAAGTTTAAAGTTGTAACAAATCATGCATCATTACGCTGGTTGCAGAACCTCAAAGAACCTGAAGGATGTTTGGCTCGATGGGCTCTTAATATGCAGGCTTACTTTTAAGATCCTTCATCACCGAGGAGTAAAGCATCATAATGCTGACTGTTTATATCAATTGCCAACTGTTGCTGTGATGGTGGACCTCAGCAATGTGAGTATGATAAGATGCTCAGCGGAAAATATGACAATGAACTACCCCTAAGTAATCAAAGCATTAAACAAGATGCAAAAAATATTTTCCAACAGAATGGGGAACTGTACAAGTGGATTGGCAATTCCATGGTAAATTTTATGTGACCCTCAGCATGGATGGGAATCATTATGAGCACCCACAAGGTAGTTGGACATGGTGGAGTTCATAAGACAATGGAGTTGTTGCGCCCTCAGTACTATTGGGAAAGTATGAGCTTCAATGTGCTTGAAACTAACTTCTGTTGCCATCAGTGCCAAGTGGAGAAGCCATTCCGCTGTAAGACTTCATACTGGGTAGTTAAACCATATTTTGCTTGGCACACAGTTTCCCTTGATGTCATTGGTCCCTTGCCAACAGGAGCCAACTGGTGTAAGTAGATTCTTGTGGCTATCAACCACTTGACATGGTGGGTCAAAGTGAGGGGTGATATGAGATTTGAGGGTGGTTACAGTGGCCAAGTTTGTGATGGAATGCATTATTCAGCGACATAGCTGCCCACTTTTTATTCTCACTGATAACAGAGCCAACTTTACCTCGCACATCCTCCCCAAACTGAACAAGCTTATGAGAAACTGCAGGATTCTGATGACCCCATACCACCCTAAATCAAATGGAATGGTAAAATGGGTGAATGGGACTCTGGTGAACATACTACAAAAATTAGTAACAGATTGACCTTCTAATTGGAGCTCTCTCCTTTCCACTGCCATGTTCACCTATAACATTAGTTACCATTCTTCCACGGGAAAGAGTCCCTTACAACTACTATACAGCCAACACCCAGCTCTTCCAGCGTTACTTTATTAGTGTGTAGAAGACACCAGCGAAATGGAACCCATCACTATTTGACTAACCTTGCAAACACTCTGATCAAATTGCAAACTGAAGCATATTCCTTCAGCTTAGCCAAGAAGATCAGGAATCAGGCTTCCAATCAGGTATGTTGTAGCAGGTTGGCACAGTTCAAGGAAGGTGATATGGTTCTCTTCCATGACCAACTTGAGTTCAGGCAGAAACATAAGCTGGCCAGTATTTGGATTGGTCCATTTGAAGTTATAGAGAAAACTGGGGTTGACACAAATACCATCAAGGACCTCACAAGTGGTCAGATCATTAACTGAGTGCATGCAAAGTTCCTCTGACCATACAAACAATAAGAGCCTTATCATCCAGTCAAGGAGGGGGTAATGTTGCAATTCCAATATGCCTGGACAATAATCATGGAACAGCTAGGGCATAATGGGAAGAATCCGCTGAACATGATATTAGTTATAATATTTGAGCGCCTCAAGACAAGGTGATATTGGGATATAAGGGGTTATTATTGGATTGCCTCCAAATAAGGCAATAAGGTGATAAGGCAATGTTGACATTTGACAATCATGAAGTAAATTGCTTACAATTAGGGAGATAGAGTGTTAGAGAATAACAAGCCAAAATCAAGGAGAATTTGCAGAATATAATAGCGCAAGCTATAATAGTGGTATCATCCAAAGCTGCTGTATATAAGCAAGATGGGCAATTGAGAGAAGAAGGTTGTTGATAGTAGAGAGAGCAAAACATTGAAAGGCCACTGTATCTCTTAAAAAAATAAAAGAGTCATTGGGCAATTGCTCCTAATTTTAGTATATTTTCAAGTGTGTCCAGAGGACTAATGATCCCCACATTGTCTATCTATTGCTCTGTGGGTTTGACCTGTACAAACAATACAGCGGATCCTATCAATATTGTCCAATTTTATAACAAGGGATCTAACAGTAGATCAAGTTAGGCAGTTTGAGGGAACAAATCCCTATTAAAGACATCATAAGTATTTCAGGAGGAAATACTGGCTAAGCGTTGGACCAAAAGCTAATACTTCCATTTAACTACTATAATAGTCATAATACTATTATCAAATAATTATATCCACTACTATACAATGTGGAGAATTGTACAGAACCTGAACCTGTGCAAGAAATATACTTATAGGGGTTATTGGCCAAGAATAATCAGAAAACCTATAAATACTTATGACATGACTCATTAATTTTGTAGGCAATTCTGACAAAAGCAATTATATTATCTTTAACTTAAAAATAGGGAAGAATATATATTATGTGTGTAATTTTAGGATAAGATGTATAAAGAGGTAAAGTGGTAGGACTAAAGTGAACAAAATTCAGTTGTTTCATGACACTCCCTCTATTTATTTCATAATAAAACTGAGGTGGCCTGAAATCATGCGCTATACCTCTGGTATAGATTCAAGTTCACTATGGTCAGGATCACCAAGATGTCATGGAGGTAGTGGTTACTCAAATAAATCATGACTAGTAGTGCAATCAATACATTGAATATCCTTAAATTTTGTAATAAACCAGTAATAATTTTTTGAACCTACAGTGCAATCTAGTCAAATTTCCTAGATGCCCAGATCCTAATAAAGTTTATAATACACATGTTAGGATAAAGACATCTTAGAAACTAGTTTGTAATTAAATATTCCTTACCAGCCACAATAACAACCACAAACTACAAAGTGGCTCTACTAGGGTAAGTTGAGTCATATGGTATTTGAAGGGGTTGAGGTATGTGCAAAAAGGGAGTTCAGATGCAGGATTTTTTGCTGTGTATACCAACCCCCTGGAAACTTGAACAGCTGACATCTCATCCACTAATTCTTCTTCCACCTGGGCTATCAAGATGGACCCCTTTAGGGAGGTTTCAACTTTCACATTCTGGAATAAGTAAAGAATGGTTAAAAGTTATTTTTTTAAAGATTTTTTTAGATAATGGTTTTTATTATAAAATAAAGGAAAAAAAACCTGGCCCCCAACCATTAGCAGGGTGCTGGGATCTATAGTTAGACTTAAAAGTTATAGATGGGCTTGTACTGATTTTAGTAGTATGGAAATGAGCCCTATTTTTGAATACCTTGATTAACAGTTTCAAGCGCTAGGGTTTGATTAATTAATGTAAAACAAGTTTTATCTGACCTTTCATGATATCAATATTGGCTGAGATTCTCAAGCTATTCTAAAATTGTTGTGATATTTTTTAAATGTCCAGATTTTTGTTTGACATTCTTGAAATTAGATGATATGATTAATCCTAATTTCTAATTTTTTCAATTTTACCATCTGCTCATTTGCAACTTGTTCAAAAAGTTATTTTTACTTGGGGTTGCCCCAGGTGTCAATTTTTGCCATTTAAAGTGTAAGTTTGGGGGAGCGCCCCTTTCACTTTGGATGGGTGGCATAATCATTCCCATCAAAAAGAAGCCAAGAAGGCAAGCTGTTCCCCTCATCTCTCAGGGTGACCTCACCCATGTGGTGGATGAGCGTTAGGTAACAGATTACCCTTTAAGGACTCCACCACCCATCCCAGTATTGACTTTGCCTGAATTAGTATGGATAATTGAGGAAATTTATGACAAAGTATTAGAAAACCAGCATTCACATGGGACATTATCAGAAGAACTTGCAATGACATCAGGCCAGTGGGAAATGCTGATGTGAGTTCAAGACCCTCTCCAGCAGTATCAAAACCCCATCCACCATTTCTCATTTGGTCCAATAGATGCTGGAGCAACTGGTGTAGGCAGGTTGGAAATCCTGAACCTGTTTTTGACCTTGTCAGATTCTATGGTTGAGTTGAAAATAAACCCTTTGACAACCTACATATTGGGCCAATTTTCTCTTCTAATGCTTGAACTGATAAACTAATTAAAACCTATTGCAATAACATGGCTTGGGCCAATTATCACACCATTGATTTAATTATATTACTAAAGCTTGGGCTGAATACCCCCACATATTTAAGCCAACCTTCCCTGAAAATACTCAGCTGGGCCAATCAACTCAATATCAATTCAATTAATTATTCTATTGGTAGCTTGGGCCAAATACATTTGCACAGTTGGGCCAAATATCGCTGCCCCAAACCTTGGCAACTAGTCTCAATTAATCAGGACCAATATTAAGAATTAGTATACAAAAATTTCCAGGACTGACCCAAAGTTAACATTTACAAGTCCCATGGACAATCAGACAAATGAAAAATGTAATTGATTTCCTGCCTTGGGGTAGCTTTTGTATGTCAGTACATTTAATTGGAATGATAGTACTTGTACATGGACTTCCCAAATAAGAGTACCTAGTGCTATTGAGAGGCCTGTTGACAGCCTGATTAAGGGTACATCATTTATTTAAATTGAAAATGAAATCTCCCAGAATTTTTATTACATCAGCAGTATAATGAAAATCATTTTGAGACAATCCTAGGACTATTTAGCATGTTCATTGTTGCAATTTTCATCCCTGAAATCCTCCCATTTATGAGAGTATTTTGCCACCAATAAACCTAGCAATAGGTCTCAGTCATATCAGTTCAAGGGCCAAACTGAGGTGGTAAAATATCTGTTGAAATAATGTTCTCAAATGTGGCCAGAAGATTCCCTGGAGTTATAAATATCAGCGCCTGGCCTAATGAATTTTTATCAATTAATCTAGTCTTAAATAAAGATCTATTTTATTATATCTTTGTTTGGCTTTTATCTTAAGTAGCTTTTGAGAGTGTCAGCAAGCTGGGATCTCAGGATCCACAGCTTGCAACTTTGCCTGCCTTAGTTGAAGTTTCCAATTATGGAGAGAAAATCAAACCCAAAATCAGCCAGAAAAGTTGAAGCCATTTGAGTATGCCTAGTGAGTTTCTGAATGGTTCTAAAACTGTAAGCCACTGGCAAAATTATGATCTATTGGCTAAACCTCAGCGCAATTTAGCATTCAGGCATATAATTATTTAGTGAGCAATCTTCAGAATTTCACAGACCTCATGGGGCTACCCCTATGTGAGGTGGCATTGGGAGGTTCTTGTTTTTCATCATGCAAGACACTGTCACTATAGCTGATGAAATTGAAGAAAATAAGCAATTCAGGCATCCATGGATAAACCAAACACAACTCAGCCTGCCACCAACAATTTTTAAGTTGGTTTAAAATAATTTATTTTCCCCCTCAATGAAGTTCGCCAGGTTAGACAAATATTGAATGCCCTGACCCAAGCTTTAATAAGCTATTTCCCAAATCAATCATCTATTTAAGCAGTCATAACACACTGAGAAAATTGATGGTTAATTTCTAAATTTTAAAAAATAAAATTTATGAACCCCAAATTCAATATTTTCTTTTATGATGAAATTCAAATCTCTCATTCTAATCTCATCTTCCCAGAACCTAAACCCATGGACCCTGGGGTTTTGTCAGCCTGGTTCATTGCCAGGTTGCTATTTTTTATTATAGCCTATTAGCACTAGCTGATGAAATCTCACAGCACAATCTAATGTTGTACAAGCAGCAGCGCATCTGGCATTCAGGCTTGCCCTTTGATGCATTTGCATCTGGACTTGCAGGCCAGTCTATACTTTACTTGCCACTTTACTGACATAATCAATCATCCATTATTCTCAGCCATTTCTGCCCTCCCCATTGAGATGGGCGCAACAGTGGTCATCTTCTACCAGTTGAATTTACAGTTGGTATCCTGCCATCTGTTGTTAGTCTGGCTAATTTGCCGAACTTTTTTGCTTTTCTTTGAGGGTTCTGAAGGAATTTCACTATGGTTGCACTGCCCCAGTACCCTTAACTTTTCACTCAGTCCACCCTCAAAATGGGATCTTCATGATTGAAGCCACCGACTTGGCCTTGATTTCAATTCCAAATCAAATCAGCATCTGTAAATATTAAATTCCTTTGCCACACCAGTTCAGCTTCTGTCCCAAACTTTGTTATTTCACCTAACCTTGTTGCAGTCTCTTCCTTATCAGCAGAAATGTCATATCTGCCAATAAACAGAATTTCGCCTACTTCTATTACCAATGAAAATTAGTATTATGGAACACCAGGTATCTTTTGAGGCTTTGGTCAACATGGGAGCAGCGGGTAACTTCATTAGTATGGAGTTGGCCCAGCAGCTCAATCTAGACTTAGATGTGGGACCATCGGTGTTGGTTGCATCATCAGTTGCTAAACCCTCCTTCAGAGTTTGGTGCCCTGTGCCTTTTTCAGTCCATCAGTTTAGATTTTGTGATTGCTTCTCTGCAATGCCTAACCTTGTGTTCCCAATATTTTTGTGTATAGGTTGGTGGTGTCAGCAGCATGTGAGAATCCACCTGGAGACAAACATGCTGTCTTTTTTCAACAATCAGGTGGAGGGCGAGTTCCCATTTCTGGATACCCTTACCAAAGCTTGTGGCTGCAGTTCTATTACAACCAAATTTCCCCTGTAGGTCTTCCACCAGATTTTCCAGATGCATTGTTGGGATATTAAAGTATTTTTGATTCCAAGAAGGTAGACCATCTTTTCTGCATATGGAATTTGACTTAAACTTTTGGACAACGGTGCAGGCGGTGAACATTAACTGCCCACTTTACCTGCATACTGTGGAGGAGGAGATACCCTCAATGCATGGTTAGATGACATGCTCAATAAGGATTGGTTGTTCCAAGAGACATCCCCTGTTGCCTCTCCCATCATCTTTGTTAAGAAGACAGATGGTTCTCTTTGTCCCTGCATGGATTGTGGTCATCTTAACAAAATCATAGTCCATGGCCCCTACCCCCTCCCTTTGACACACACAATTGGCCAAGCAATTGCTAAGTCATATGTTTTCTCTAAATGTGATTTAGTTAATGCCTTTAATTAAATTCAGGTGAAGGAAGGACAGGAATGTTACCACTATCTGGACAAAAAGAGGCATATTCTAATTTTTTAGTAATGTCTTTAGGGCTTAAGAATCCACCCACAACATTTCAAAGGATTATTTATAATGTGCTTGGTGATCTCCAATTCACCTGTGCAGTTGCATATATTGATGATATTTTAATACACTCCCCTACTCCCAAACAACATGTAAAGGACTTGGAGGAAGTAGTGATTGCTTTGAATAATGTGGTCTGTTTTTAAAGTCATCAGAATGTGAGTTTTATCAGAAAGAAGTCAGCTTTTTGGGAAATATCATCTTGAAAATGGATACACTATCCCGCCCAGCAAACTGGATGACATCTGTGAATGGCTAACTCTGAGCACCCAGAAAGCAGTTGAGAAGCTTCTTGGGCACTATTATAATCATAAAGAAATTTTCTCCCGCCTTATCCCAGTTAGCCACCCCTCTCCACTTACTCATGGGCAAGAATGCCCCCTTTTGTTGGACGCCCAAGTACCAGCAGGCATATGATTCTATTAAAGAGGTGTTATTGTCACCACCAATCCTCAAGCATGCAGATCCTTCCAAACCCTATATTTTAGCATGCAATGTGTCTTTCACCATGGTAGGAGCTGTTTTGCTCCAAAAGCATGATGGATTGGAACACCTGGTTGCTTACTAATCTCACGTATTCTCATCAACTAACCCTGGGCCATCTATAACAAGGAGTTGGCAGCTGTGGCATGGGCCTTAACCCACTGGCGATATCTCTTACAGCTTGCTCATTATGAGTTGACTGTGCAGACTGACCACCAAGCTCTACTATATTTCTGCAAGCCACGGAAGTTGGTGCACCATCAGGCCCAAACCTACCATTACTTGTTCTACTTTAACATCAAATATGAGTTTGTGAAGGGAGCATTAAATGCCCTTCCCAATTTTCTAAGCCACAATCCAGCACATTGCCCAGCTGACTCAGATGAGATGACTCTCATCACAGTCATTCCCCCAACCCAGATCATGGCCATCATACCTCCTGTAGTTTTAGTAGCTGACTTAGCACTGGACGCGCCCATGCTTTCATGGGTCTTAGCAGCGCATAAAGCATGTGCAGAAGGGTAAACTTTTGGAGCAGTTGTCCCTCCCAAATTTCAAACAATTTTTGTATTCTCTGACTGAGGGCTCATTCAATTCAGGTCGCAGGTGTGGGTCCCTCCCTCCTCTGAGATGAAGTAATTCAGGCTCATCACAATCCCCTGGCGGTCAGTCACCCAGGGAATAAGAAAAACATTGATTTAGTGAAACGCACCTTTAACTGGCCTGGCTTGTCCAAGGATGTCCAATCCTGAATTGTCAAATTTATGACTTGTGCTCATGCCAAGTCAGACCAGTCTGGTAGAAAAGGTCTTCTTCACCCCTTGCAGCAGGCAGAGAATCCATGGACATTGGTGTCCGTGGACTTTATTGTTGAGTCACCCAGCTCCAAGGGGTTCAATGTGGTCATAGTGGTTGTTGACCGCTTTATTAAATTCTCCCTATTCATCCCATGTTCCTCTGCAATTAACTCTGAAGAAACTGCTGCCTATTTGTGCATCATGTATATTTGATGTTATCCTCACTCAGGAAATTTTCAGTGACTGCGGGCCCCAAAATCTACAATGCAGTTTTGGAATGGCTCTTGGCAATCTTGAAGATTATGCCCTACTGCTCCACTGCGTACATCCACAGTCAGATGGTCAATATGAACAAGTCAATCAGATCTTGGAGAAGTACCTGCAGTGCTATGCTTCAGCCGCTCAGGATACCTGAATGGATGATCTACCCCTCACCCAGTTCACATAAAATAATGGAATACATTCATCCACTGGCTTCTCCCCATATGAAGCCACCTTGGGGTATAATACCTCATTCTTGGTTAGTCCATGTCTTTGTCCAGAGGTCCTAGCTGCAACCAACCAAGATCAGCATATTTGGGACTCACATTCCTTGGTATGAAAGCACTTAACTAAGGACATAAGCGACTACAAATGGTTTGCGCTTAAGAAGCAACTCCCAGCACTTGAAATTAAAGTAGGTTCACATGTTATGCTTGACACGCGCAATTTGTGGATGCAGGTACCCTCATGTAAGTTTGCAAGTAAACGCTCAGGTCCTCACTTAGTGGAAGAAGACTTGGGGAATGGCGTTTTCCGCTTAAAATTGCCACCCACTGGAAGCAGCACCCAAATTTTCAAGTGTCTCAGTTGTCTCCGTTCAAGGGGGCAATTCCCTCAGGTCCAGAGCCTATCATGATTGAGGGTGAGGAGGAATCTGAAGTTTAGGGCATCTTGGCTTCCTGCAAATCCTGAAGATCAGTCCAATATCTTGTTTCGCGGAAAGGCTATCTGGCTATTGAAGAACAGCTGGGTCAGCTCTCAAGGTTGTGCCAACTGTTTGGAGCTGGTTGAGGCTCTCCACGTCACCCATCCAGATACTCCCTGTCCTCCCACAAAATTTGCTACTCTAATGGTGATCAAGTTGTCCAAGGCCCATAAAAATGTGGCCCTTGCTCAATTTCCCAGTGGTGGCGCTCTCATTTTGGCAGAAGGGAAGGATAATGTAAGTCTGGGGGAGAGCCCCATCTACTTAAACCAGGTGGAATTCCCATTCCTGTCAAAAAAGGGTCAAGAAGGCAAGCTGTTCCCCTCATCTCCCAGGGTGACCTCACCCATGTGGTGGATGAGCGTTAGGTAACAGATTACCCTTTAAGGACTCTGACACCCATCCCAGTATTACTTTGGCCAAATTGGTATGGTGAATTGAGAAAATTTGTGCCAAAATATTAGAAAGTTGACATTCCCATAGGGCATCTTTGGAAGTACTTGCAATGACATCAGGCCAGTGGGAAATGCTGATGTGAGTTTAGAATTCTCCCAGCAGTATCAAAACCCCCTTATGACATTTCTCATTTGGTCTTACAGATGCCAGAGCGACTGGGTGTGGGCAGGTTGGGTATATCAAACCCATTCCTGACCTCCTGGGACTGCCTCTATGTGGGTTGGCTTAGGAGGTTCCCACTGCCCGTTGAGCAAGATGGCGTTGCTCTAGCCAATGAAACGAAAGAAAATCAGCAATTTGGGCATCTGTGGGTGAACCAACTGTGACTTGGCCTACCGCTTAAAATTTTGAAGTTGGTTTGAAATAATTCATTTCCCCCAATGATTGAAGTTCGCCAGGTTAGACAGATCTTGAGGGCCCTGATCCCAAGCTTTACAAAGCTATTACCCAAATCAATCATCTATTTAAGCACTCATAACACACTGAGAAAATTGATGGCTAATTTCTAAATTTAAATAAATAAACTTTCTGAACCCCAAATTTAATATTTTATTCTATGATGGAATTCAAACATCCCATTCCAATCTCATTATTCCCAGCACCCAAACTTACAGGCCCTGGGGCCACATCAACCTAGTTCATTGCCTGGTTGCTATAACTGATTTCAGATTATTGGCACTCACTGGTGAAGTCTCTCATAGCACAATCTAACGTCATACAAGTAGCAGCACCTCTGGCATTTGGGCTTGCCCTTTGGGTGCTTTTGCATCCAGACTGGCAGGCCAGTCTAAACTTTACTTGCTGCTTTCCTGACACAAAGAGGCTCTTGGGTGAGCTAACCTCTTGGAGGGGGAAAGTTTGCCAGTTACTTTGGGTTTGTTTAGGTTCCATATATTAAAAATAAATGTCTGATCTTCTGCACATAGTGCTCTATATATTCAGTAACAATTTTGGGTTTTAGATTTGGGATTAGACTGCAGCGTTGGGTTGGATAAACATGGAAGGACACTAGCTACATATTTTCCATCTAGGGTTTGTCTTAGATCAATAATCTGAGTGATAGGAAAGGCACTAAGGTTGGTGCCCCTCTTAATCATGAAAGGGTGCAAGTTCTAGTAAATTTGATAGCAGGAGCCAAGGACCTTACAAAACATAGCATTGAATGAACCAGGATTAAGAAGACTCATCTAATTTGTATCTAGATAAACTACTATGTTAGCTTTATCTTTGAAATCAATTAGATAAGAATAAATATCATGTGTGGGATTTTCAGGATAAATGGATTTAAGAAAAGGATAGTGGGACTGAAATTAGCCAAATTCAGTAGTTGTATTAACACATCAATTGCTTATCAAATTAATCAAACCTATAAAATTAAATAAAAATAAGCCAAACTGCTCACTAAAACATCACAATAAAAATGCTCACCACCTAGAGGCTGTCATGTTTACATGACCTAATTGAGGGCACCAACAGCAAGGACAAGGCTGGGTGGCAGGAGGTCCAAAAGATTAAGTTGCAGGACCTTCCTGACCTAAAGCACACTTTGTACCAACACTGGGTACAGGCCAGGTATTCCCAGGTTGGGACAAGTGAGGTGCTTAATACCCAACCATTTGTCTTAGCTCTTGCATTAAAATGGACGAGTTATTTATTAATTAATGATGACTTGATATGGTTAATCAGTGAATGGGGGTTTAAAACCTGTTCAATTTATGCTATACTAGCTTGGGTCGTGCTTAACTTCAATCAATAACTTGAGTATGGTCAATTTCAAAGTACATTAGCCTGTCATATGGAAGCGTGTTCTTATTGGTGCACCAAGGCTTAGTACCACTTTCTCTGATTGGTGATTTCCCCAAGTTGGATTAAATATGTTTACTTAAGACCAACCTTTATCATTGGTAGTTTTTTAATTTAATAAACCCCTAGTCAGTTTTACGTTTTTCTTATGTTGACTTGGGCAAACCTATGCGCAGACCTCTTTGAGGAGGTCTTGGGTCACATTAGTTGCTTTATTTTTTCAAACTTATTACAGTCACAGGTACACCATTGGGCCGCCCAGGTTCCCTCCAAACTGGGTCACCTGTGCACTCTAGCCCTGTACAAAGCTTGGTTATGAACTGCCCTTTGGGGCACAGTCAAGTTTGGCTGATTGTTCTATCCTAATTACTTTTAACATGCTAACCACCCTCACCATATGTCACTTCAGCTCAGGCACCCTCTGCGGGGCTGTCTGTATTTTAATACTGATGACTAGTTCTCTTATGTTGGTCCTGTGTTCTGTGAACCACACAGGGAACTGGAGAGTTATAGATACTCTCCTGACATTAGATGACTGACCCTTTTTTCTTATGCGCATAAAATTTTGCTGTGGGGACTTTTTTCAAAGTGAAAATGGGGTGCACCAGCTGTTGGCCACAGCTGCATCAGGGCTCACCTTCGCTTTCTCATTTTGCTAATGGTTGGAGAATCTTGGTATTATTCTTACTGCTTCTGATTAGGTAGTACCCACCCTTCTTGCTTATACCTGGTGGATACGGTCACTTTGCAATCTGATAGTCGTGATTCACCAACTTTCTACTGAATCTTATAAAATTGGCACAAATAAACTGGTTTTTCTTTGGCACTGCGTTCAGATGGTGCAGGTAGTATCATTGACTGAGGGCCTGATGGTGATGGCCTTGGATAACGTCATAAAACCCATCGCCAAAATGTGTATGGGGTCATTTGTAGCCCAAATGCGTTTTGTAATGACGTTTCCATATATAAAACTGATCCATATATCTTCTCTTATGGCTTAAATATGGATCTCATTTCAGTGTATCAAATCACCCCAAAGAATCCACGCTTGTCTACAACAATGATCTTCAGAACCCAGGAGGTGGAGAAGGTGTTACAATTGCAATATAAAAACGCTTATGCAGTTGCTGAAGGTATGGTGGGTTATTTTTTAATTAGTAAGAGTGGCCAAATATCCCTCTACATTCTATGATGCAGAAACGTACCCTGGGGTATGATAGACCTTGAAGAAGTTTTTGTGGTGAATTTTTGGCGTTTTCTGTAAAAAATAAAGATTATTTAGGATACCTTCTATTGACTGCTACCCTTTCATCCTCTTTAGGAAAAATCAGCACTACTATTTTGGTAGATAAGGGAGCCTCTGAGAATTTTATTGACCAAGAACTAGCCGACTACCTTAAGTTGAGTCACTTGCCAGGTGGTATGGTTAGAGGAGGGGCGTCCCAAGGTATTCCCACGCTGAAAATTATGGGTTAGTGAATTATCAAGTTGGCAAATATCATTTGTTTGGCCACTTACAAGCTATCAAAAAACTCTTGTACCCCATCATTTTGGATGTAGAGTGGTGGCAAAAGTTTGACGTCAGAATCAACTTAAAAGAAAGACCTTGTACTTAACTTTGAAGAATGGTCTCAAGTTAGTTGTCTTTTTGGCTGAAGAAAACTTTTATGAAAGTTTGCCCCACTGGCCCAATATCCACACACTCAGTATTGCTCCATTTCTGAATCCCTCTTTGTAGGTTCCCTTACTGTAAGTCCCAGGGAACATCCCCTGTGCATGGATCCGGTCATTCTTCCATTTCTGAGTAAAAAGGGTCCAAAGAAGGTGGATGTACCTTTAAGTTACTCAGGGTGACCTCGCCCACATGGTAGACGAGCGCAGGGTAACCGCTCTCCCTCTTCAGATTCCTCTCCTGGTGCCCACACTCACCTCAGCCAAAACTTGTCCATTGAATCAGGGAAATCTGTGCTGAGATCACTGTATTGAAGTCAATTGGTCCAAAACTGATGAAAATCAAGCCCAACAATCAGAAACCGCATAATCTAAAAGGGACTAAGATTGAAGTATTGGGCAGAATTGCTGACAGTTTTGATTCAGCCAGAAGTGCAATCATTAAAACTAACCCCTTTTCAAAATTGTTGGGGATGATCCCCAATGTGCAGGTAGTATCATCAGAAACCATCAACAATAGTTTGAAGCTCCCATCCAGCAAATTAGGAGTTGTGGCTGATGCAACTCTTTTGACCAAACAAATGGCCTGGCAACCAGGAACGGGCAGATTAGGCATCCTGAGCCTGTTTCCAACCAATTGGGACTGTCCCTATGTGGGGTGGCCCCAGGGAATTCCTGCTGCTCATTGAGCCAGACGCCGTCATGCCAACTGCCAGAAATGCAGTTGAGCCTCAGTTTGGGCATTTGAGGTCAAACTGACAGTGACTCAGCCTGCCACCAAATCCTTTGATGTCAGTTCCCATTGAGCTTATCTGCCCCCTTCCCTGAAAAATTCGCCGTTTAGGTCAAACTTGAGGGAGCCAATCACAGCTTGTTCCCACATCAAATGACCACTATTTAATCAGTTGCATCATACTGAGAAAATTGTTGTTCAATTTTCTTCACTTTCCTTTAAATAAAATTCTGCCACTAAAAACTATCAATTTACTACTTTTTTGATATCCTTCTAGCCATATTCCCAATGACACTACTCTGGTGGCCTGTTGGTCCCTATAACAGATGGGCTTTACCAGTATTGATGATTACTATGGCTCCTACCTTTGTCAACTGGATTCAGTAGGCCAGATACTTCTAGCAATTCAACCCCTTTATTTTGACTATACGCCATCAATATACTGGGATCTTGTGGCCTTACATCCACCATTTCCAAGCAAGGATCCGCCCCCTTGTCTCCTCAGTTGTATTGAACCTACCCACTGGTAACCTTGTAGAAACGATCCCAGTGGTACCATCCCCTGCAGAGAGACCCCCAGTGTCTGGGTTTATCACCATTTAATTCGTTTTCAGGTTGTTATTCTCAATTTCCCTACACCAACGATTTATCATTTCCCAATTCGTGGCTCCATACAATGTCATATGTATGGCAATGCCTCTGGCATCCTGGCTGGCTTTTTGGGTGCACACACATCCTGACTGGCAGGCCAGTCTAAACTTATTCTGCCGTTTTCATGACATAATCGACCAACCATTGTTTCCTGCCAAATCCGCCCTGCTCTTTGAGATGGGCGCCACAGTGGTTACCCTTTACCAAATGAACGTGCAATCATTAGTCTGCTTTTTGTTGTTTGTTTGTTTACTTGCTGATTTTGTGGGTAGTATCCACTACACCTTGGAGAAACTTCTCCAGGCTAGCAGAGCCTCGTGGATTACTACCTCTCCCCCACCTAATATTCAAGAGGGAAATTCATTTGTTACTTCCCAAGATATTGTATACCAGGTTCTTGATGCCCTCGTTTAGGTGCAAATGCGTTCTGCAATTACCCTTAACAATGCCACTGCGTTATCCCACGCCCAACAAGGGGTCACTTTGTTGGGCACAGTAGAATGGGATGCCCGTTGCTGGGTATAAGGCCTTCTGCGTTCTCCTTCACAAGTGGGGGATCCCAACTCACTGTTTGCCATCATATTGGCTGCCTTGAAACCCCCTGTGTCGCGCTCAGACCATTTATTCCAATTGCATTCTACAATGGCTGAAGTCCCCAGCTTGGCTTCTTTAATCTCTACCTTCTGTGAACAGGCTTACGCACTGGATCTCCCTAATGATAAGCTTCAGGTAATCTTTATATCAGGGTTGGATTTGGTTTCTGATCATCAAGAGGTTTGTTCCATCTCCAAAGGAACAGTGGATCAAATATGTAATGCTGCGACCACCATTAACGCCTCCCCTCGCCATCCTTCCCACTATCAAGGGGGAAATTTTAAGATAGGACTACCCAACAATAATGCGGATGCAGTTTTTACCATTGAACCCATATTAGTCTCAGTCTTAAAACCCATCACTACCCCTGCTTCAGAGTTGGGTTATCCTGGTTCACCTAATGAATAAGTAAAAGCCTAGATGGAGGATGCCAGTTCCTAAGCTCTTGTTCTTCCCAACTTTGCTCCTGAAAAAGCCCCCAACCTTCCCCCCAATTTACCTATAATTTCTTCAGTTGCAACAGAAATGACCAAATCCATTAATAAACAATACTTCAATTATTTCTTATTACCTTTGAATATCAGTATTGGATCTCACCACGTCTCATTTGAGGCTTTGGTGGACACTGGCGCCGTGGGTAATTTTATGAGTGTCAAGTTAGCTCAACAATTGGAGCTGGACATGGACGTAGGTCCTTTGGTGATGGTGGCTTCCTCAGCCTCCCAACCATCATATATAGTCTGTCAGCTAGTACCCTTCTTGGTACATCAATTTAGATTTTGTGATCAGTTTTCTGCAATACCAAGCTTGGTTTCTCCAGTAATCCTGGGGGTTGGATGGTGGCACTGACAACATGTTAGAATCCATTTGGAGTCAAACATGCTATTGTTCATTAGTGATCAACTGGAGGGAGAATTTCCTTTAGTCAATACCCTTAAGAAAACTTAAGGGTGCAGTTCTATTTATTCCCTCTTTTCCCCTGCAGGCCTTCCGTCCAACTTTAATGAAGAATTAATGCGTTATCGAAGTATCTTTGATTCTAAAAGATAGATTGTCTGCCTCCTCACACTAAATTCAACCTGGGATTTAGGATGATGGTGAAGTTGGTGAATATCAACTGTCCGTTGTGCCCACACACAGCAAAGGAGGTTGTGCTTAACGCTTGACTAGATGATATGCTCAAAAAGGGTGGTTGTTCAAAGAGACATTGTCAGTCACATTCCCCATCATCTTCACCAAAAAGACCGATGGTTCCCTCTGTCCCTGTGTGGATTACAGACATTTAAACAAAGTTACAGTCCACAATACCTATTCCCAATCCTCTAGAGCAGACGATCAGCCAAGCAATTGCCAAATATCGTGTGTTCTCTAAGCTGGATCTCATCAATGCCTTCAACCAGATTTGGGTAATGGAAGGGCAATAATGGCTAACAGCAATCTGGATGAAGCAAGGCATTTTCCAATTCCGCGTAATGCCCTTTAGGATGAAGAATGCCCCACTACGTTTCAGCAAATAATTGACAGTGTACTGGGTGACCTCTGGTTTACTTGCACGGTTGCATATATTGATAACATTCTGGTTCACTCCCTGACTTCTGAACAACACACTATTGACTTGAAAGCAGTCGTGGCTGCTTTGCACAAGGCAGGTTTGTTTGTTAAGCCTTCTAAATGTGAGTTCTATAAGGAGGAAGTTACCTTTCTTGGGAACCTCGTCCTTAAAGATGGCTATGCAATTCCTCCCAATAAGTTGGACGTTATCTGTAAATGGCCAACCCCAACAACCCAGAAACAATTATGGAGTTTCTTGGGAACCCTTATTTTCTTTAAAATTTTTCTCTGGCTCTTTCCCAGTTAGCTGCCCCGCTCCACCCCCTCACAGGCATGAATGTACCATTTTGCTGGATGCCTGAATGCCAACTGGCATTCAAATTGATCAAAGAGGTGTTTTTATCCCCTCTTGTTCTGAAACATGCAGATCCTGCCAAGCCATATATTGTTGCATGCAATGCCTCCTCAGTGGCAGTGTGGGCAGTGTTGCTCAAGAGCACAATGGCTTGATACATCTGGTCGCCTATTTTTCCCAAAGATTTACCTCTATGGAGCAATTTTAGGCCATCTACGACAAGGAGTTGGCAGCCATAGCATGGGCATTGACTCATTGGAGGTATCTGTTACAGGGTGCTCAACATGAGTTAACTGTTTTCACAAATTACCAGGCTCTCTTGTATTTCCAGAAAACCCCAAAAATTGGCGCATCAGCAAGCTCACACCTATTGGAACTTGTGTAGTTTCAATTTCAAATACAAATTTGTAAAAGGTGTGCTCAACATACTTATCAACTTTCTCAGCTGCAACCCCACCCACTGTCCCTCGGACCAAGATGTAGTGGACCTCATTACTGTGATTCCTGCCACTCAAAATTTTGTCGATTGTTCCTCCTGTCATCTCTTCCATCGCCCTTGCTCCTGACGCCCTGCTAGTTGCTCAGGTTTTAGCCAGCCAAATGACCTGCCCTGAAGGTGTGGAATTATTTGAGCAATTGTCCCTCCAAATTCATAAACACTCTCTTTACTCCTTGGTGGAGGGCCTCATTTATTTTTGGTCACGAATTTGGGTTTCTCCTCTCTTCAGAGATGAGGTATTCCATGTTCATCATGATCCCCCATGGTTGGCCATCTGGGCAATAAGAAATGCATCAACTTGATCAAGTGGACCTACAATTTGGTGAATTAATTAGAGATTTCCGGCCTGGATTGCCAATTGCGTTACTTGTGCTCAGGCTAAGTCAGATCAATCTGGTAGAAATGAGCTTCTACACCCTTACAACAGGTGGAGGGTCCATGGACATCAGTGTCTGTGTATTTTATCATTGAACTCCCCTTCTTCAATGGGTTTATGGCGGTGATGGTGGTGGTGGATCATTTCATTAAGTTTTCCCTTTTTATTCCCTGCACTTATGCAATTACATCAGAGGAAACTGCTCGTCTCTTTGTGCGCCATGTGTTTTCAATGTTTGGTCTCCCATAGGAGATCATCGGTGACTGTGGCTCACAGTTCATAGCGCAGTTCTGGAGTGAACTCTTATCTAACTTAAAAATCTCCCCCTGTCACTCCATGGCATATCATTCCCAGTCTGATGGACAGACTAAGTGAGTTAACCAAGTCCTAGAACAGTACCTGAGTTGCTATGCTGCAGCTGCACAGGACACCTGGGCTAATAATCTTCCCCCACACTCAATTTGCCTATAACAATGTGACTCACACTTAATGGGGTTTTCTCCCTACAAAGCGACGTTGGGTTATAATGCTTCCTTTTCAGTTGGACCCCGCTTGCAGCCCAAGGACCAAGCTGCCACGGATCATGTTGAACATGTTAAGTCTACTCAATCCTTAGTGCGGGAACATCTCACCAAAGCCATTGAAAAATACAAGCAGTTTGCGGATCATAAGTGACTCCCAGGTCATGACATAACAGTGGGCTCCCATGTTATGCTCGATACACGTCATTTGAGAATGCAAGTACCCTCCCATAAGTTTGCAAGTAAGCATTCAGGTCCCATTTGGTAGAGGAAGATTTGGGCAATGGTGCGTTCCAGTTAAAAATTCCAGCTCACTGGAAACAACTCCCCGTTTTCCACGTTTTCCAGTTGTTGCCCTTTAAGGGCACAGTTCCCATGGATCCTGAGACAATTGTTATTGAAAATGTGGAGGAGGCTGAAGTGGAAAATATCCTAAAATCCCGCAAGTCCCATTAGTCCATTCAACATCTCTTGGCCTGAAAAGGGTATCCAGCTTATGAGAACAGTTGGATTAAGGCTTGCAATTGTGTTAACTGCATGGAGCTGGTCGAAGCATTTCACAAATCCCACCATGATGCTCCCTGCCACCCCAAAATTGTGACTGTATTGGCAATCAAGTTACCTAAGGCGCACAAAAATGTGGCCCTCGGGCAGTTTCCCAGTGGTGGTTCCCTTTCTTTGGAAAAAGGAAAGGGTAATGTAAGTCCCAGGAAATGTCCCCTATGTATTGATTGGGCCCTCTTCCTGTTTACAAGTAAAAGGTTCTGAAGAGGGTGGCTGTACCCCTCGTTACCCAGGGTGACCTCTCCCACACCTGGTAGATGAGCGCTGGGTAATTGCTCTCCCTCTTCAGATACCTCCCCCAGTGCCCACACTCACCTCAGCTGAACTTGTATGTCTGATCAGGGAAATCTGTGCTGAGATCACCAAACTTAAGTTAATTGGTCCAAAAATGAGTGGGAAGAAGCCCAATGATCGGAATACACATAGTCAAAAAAGGACAAAATTTGATTTATTGGCTGGAATCGCTGACAGTTTCAATTTGGCCAACACTTCAATCGTTAAAATTAACCCCCTCTCCAAATCATTGGGGATGATCCCCCAACGTGCAGGTAGTAGAATCAGACACCATCAACAATATTTCAAAGCTTCCTTCTGGCAGATTGGGAATTGCAGCTGATGCAAAGCTTTTAACCAAATAAACATCCCAGTGACTGGGCATGGGAGTGTTGGGCATCCCAAACCTGTTCCCAACCAATTAGTACTGCCCCTATTTGGGGTGTCCCCAGGGGATTCCCGCTGCTCATCAGGCCAAATGCCATCATGCCAACCGTCGGAAATGCAGTTGAGACTCAGTTTGGGCATTCAAGGTCAAACTGACAGTAACTCAGCCTGCTACTGAATTCTTCAATGTTAGTTCCCATTGAGCTTATCTCCCCATTCCCAAATAATTTGCTGGTTAGGTCAAAATTTAGGGTCTCAATCCCAGCTTGTTCTTACATCAATTGACCAATATTTAATCAGTTGCATCACACTGAGAAAATTGTTGGTTGATTTTCTTCACTTTCTTTTAAATAAAATTTGCCTCCAAAAACTATCATTTTTTGATTTTAATGATATCCCTCTGGCCGCATTACCAATGGCTTTTCTCTGGTGGCCTGTTGATCCCTATACCAGATGGGATTTACCAGTATTGATGGCCACTATGGCCCCTACCTTCATCAACTGGATTCAGCAAGCTAGATACTTCTGGCAATTCAATCCCGTTATTTTAAACATACGTCAACACTATACTGGGATCTTGTGGCCTTACATCCACCATTTCCAAGCAAGGATCCGCCCCCTTGTCTCCTCAGTTGAATTGAACCCATCCGCCAACGGCCTAGTAGAAAATATACCTGTGGTACCATCCCCTGCAGCAAGACACCAGTGTCTGGGTTCATAAACATTTAATTTGTTTTCAGGTTGTTATTCACAATTTCCCCTATACCAACAATTTATTGTTTCCAATTCGTGGCTCCATACAATGTCATATGTATGGCAATGCCTCTGGCATTCTGGCTTGCTTTTTGGGTGCTTACGCATCCTGACTGGCAGGTCAGTCTAAACTTATTCTGCCATTTTCATGACACTCTCATCCTTTTGGGGCTCCACCCCCCTCCAGGGGCTTGCGCCAGGGAAAAGTTCTTGCGGGCTGGGGCCAAATTCATACCAGCAACAGTTTGTTTTGACTGAAAACCTGTGGCCTGGGGAAAACGCTTGTGAAAAACATTGATCAGGTCTTATGCATATGCGCAGTCATACGCTGGTACCCAACTGTTTTCTGCTGCATCAAATCCCTTCCAGGATATCAGGTACTCAAGTATTCTTTTTCTTGGAGGGAGACTACTATTTCCTCCACTTTCCATTATGGCACTCCATCCACAAGATCAACCTTGGGAGTCTCTGGTAAGTAGCCCTCAAACAACGTCAATTTGCTCTCATGAAAGATGGAAAAGATCCAAAATGAAGAGGAATGATCTAACTGGTATGAGGCGTGGCCAACTTTCTAACAACGCGGTAAGGGCCAGTCCTCTTTGGTCCCAGCTTTTTGCATGTGTTATAAATCAGCGGTATTTGAGAGATATGCTGACAGAATTTTTACACAGGGTTTGACCCACTGAGCAATTAGGACCAACAATATGATGATCGTTGTCCTTGACACAACATAATAGACTTATAAACAAATAATATATATGGAGCACTAGCTCCCTCAACTCTCTTTTTATTTAATATATTAATACAGCGGATTATCACTGTTCTACTCACTTTTAACTACTAACAACCTACTCCTTGATCATCTCATCCTGCTTGTATTGTAGCAACTTCAGATGGTACCACTACCATGGCTTAGTAATTCATTTCGCCATATCTCATTGTTTCCTTCAATTCTTCATTTGTTAATTCATGATTGCCCAATTTGGCTGATTTCCCAATAACCCAATATCGTCTCATTTTGAAGCACTTGAATTAATCATACTCATAACTATTTGGCGGATACCATTCATTCCACTATATCAACTCAGGGCTTATTGTCCAGTTATATTGGAATTGCGACATTACCCCATCCTTGACTGGATGATAAGGCTCTTATTGCTTATACGCCCAGAGAAATTTTGCATGCACTTGGTTGATGATCTGTCTGCTAGCGGGGTCCTTGACAGTATATGCATCCATACCTGTTTTTTTAATAACTTCAAAAGGCCCAATCCAGATACTGGCCAACTTGTGCTTATGACTGAACCCATGTTGATTGTGGAATAGAACCATGTCTCCATCTTTAAATTGCGCTAGGCCACTTCGCCATATCTGATTAGCAGCCTGGCTTTTGATTTTCTTGGATAAACTGAATGAGTACGCTTCAGTTTGCAATTTAATCAGCATATTTATTAGGGCAGTCAAATAACGTTGCAGATCCATTCCGCCGGTGTCCTTTACACAAGCATATAAGAGCGCAGGCAAAGTAGGGTGCCGCCCATAAAGCAATTGGAATGGGCTTTTACCCGTGGCAGAATGATAGCTAATGTTGTAGGAAAACATCGCAGTAGAAAGGAGGGTACTCCAATCAGTGGGCCTATCTGTAACCAACTTTTGTAGTATATTCACCAGGGTCCCATTGACTCGTTCAACCATTCTGTTGGATCTGGGTGATATGGGGTTGTTAGAACCCCACGGATGGCCATCTTCTCGTTGAGCTTGGGAAGTATGTGAGAGGTAAAATTAGTACCATTGTTGGTAAAGATAAACTGCGGGCAGCTGTGATACTGAATGATACAATCCATTACAAATTTAGCCACAGTAATTGCCCTCAGGTCCTTAATGGCCCGCGCCTCAACCCACCTTGTCAAGTGGTCGATTGCTACCAGGATATACTTGGACTGGTTTGCTCCGGTTGGCAAAGGACCTACAACATCAAGGGAAACTGTATGCCAAGCAAAGTGTGGCTTTACTAACCGGTATGAGGTCTTCTGGTGGAACAGCTTTTTCACTTGGCACTGGTAACAGGAGGAGATAGTATCAAGCACATCAAAGTTTATGCTTTCCCAGTAATACTGGGGCTGTAATAATTTCAACGTCTTGCACACGCCACCAAGCCCAACTGCTTTATGTGCGCTCATGATAATGTTAGGCCGCGTTGAGGGTCATGGGAAGTTTATGGTGGAGTTGCTGATCTGCTTATACAACTAACCATTCTTTTAAAAAGTATTGGTTCACATTTCATTCAACGCCTTGACTTGAGGCGGCTCACCATTGTACTTCCCACTGAGCATCTTATAATACATAATATTGCTCAGGTCCACCATAACTGCAATAGTTGGTAGCTTCGACAAGCAATCAGCATTCTGGTGTTTTGATCCTAGTTGGTGAAGGATCTCAAAGTTGTAAGCCTATAGTTAAAGAGCCCATCGTGCTAGACAACCCTCCAGCTCCTTAAGATTCTGCAACCAGCGTAATGAGGCATGATCCATTAAGACTTTAAACTTTACACCATGAAAATATACTCTGAATTGCCTATATGCATAAATCACTGCAAAGCACTCCTGCTTGGTCACAGTGTAATTATGTTCATGGCTATTCAGGCTCTGGCTGCAGTACGCCACAGGATGCTCCTCCCCTTCATCATCCTTTTGGGACAGAACTGCCCCCACAGCGGAAAGAGATGCATCCATCTGTACAATAAATTTCTTTTCAAAATTTGGGTAGCGTAGCACTGGCACACTGATCAATGCAGTTTGAAGAGTATCAAAAGAGCGTTGACAGTGTTCCGTCCATACAAACGTGGTAATCTTTTTTAATAACTCAAACAGTAGTCCTCCAATACAACTAAAGTTAGGTATAAGTTGGCGATAGTAGCCAACCATCTCTAAAAAATACTTGTATATCCCTCTTACTGCTTGGTATGGTCATCTTCCAAATGGCCTCCACATTAGCTGGTTGGGGCCTCAGCCCTGTTGCATCAACTATAAAACCGAGGTACTCCAGCTGATCCTTAAAAATGACATTTCCGAGGTTTGATCTTGATGTTGGCCTTAGCTAACCGGCGGAATACCTCTTTCAAATGGTTAAGGTGCTCAGAAAACGTGCGGGAGAATTTGTTAATATTGTCAAGATATACAAGAACACATGACAGATTCAAGTTGCCAAGGATGGTGTCCATCGCCCATTGGAAAGTAGCTGGGGCATTACATAACCCTTGTGGCATACGTGTCAGTTGGAAAAGCCCTTTTGACATGATAATGGCGCATTTTTTCTTGTTCCGCCGCAAGTAACTCAATCTGCTAATAGCCAGATATTAAGTCCATTGCGGAGAAGTAATGAGCTCCCCCCAAACGGTTCAATGCATCATCAATTCGTGGCAAAGGCTATGAGTCCTTTTTTGTAATGCTGTTGGGCTTGCAGTAGTCTATAACTACCTGGTTAGTACCATCCTTCTTTTACAATTAGGACAGGGGAAGCCCATGGGCTCTTTGATGGTTCAAGCATTCCTTACTCCAACAGTTTATCGATTTCTGCTGTGATGACTTCTTTTGCTGCCCTAGATCGATGGATTGGTCGAGATCTGATGGGTGATGATCTCCAGTGTCCACACAATGGATCACTCCACGGGCGCACACCAAATCAAGATCATCAACAGAAAATATCTCTTTGTATTTTTGAAATAAAGCTTCTAATTTGATCCATCTGATCTTCCATTAACCCCATTGAATTTTCATGTGGTACAACTGCCATTACGCCAGGCTGTGTTTCAATGGGCAGACCAAAATCATCCAATGTACCAAACTCATGAATCCTGAGGACCTCCTCAATTGGAATGAAATGTAGAAATGCAACTACTTGGTGTCGGTGGATTTGAATTGGTTTATACTGGAGATTTGCTACCAAGACCTTGATCTCCCCATGCCCTGGGAGTATAATGCCAGGGGCCACGTGGGGCTCAAGCCGTGATTGCTAATAGGGCCCAATGACCTCCCCATATAGCCCAGCAGTTAATTCCACCTCTAACTCAGTGCTTATAATTGCTTGATGGCCAGAGGAGATAGATATAGAGCCAGCAGCTCTAAGTGGTAGGCCTTGATATTTGTAAATTTGATGGGGAAGGGCCCGTGTCTTGTGCTTAAGTTGATGATAGCAAACCAAAACCTCCCCATCACCATATGCAAGGTTAGTATGACTCATGTGTACCAGATCTTTTGACATTCCGCTGGAGGTGAAGTAGATTGGGATCCGCTGCTCCAGAATTTCAAATATCTCTGCGGTAATATCAACAACAGCCCATAGTGGTGCATAAAAGCAGTTCCAATTTTAAAAGGCCATAGTTATTGTTTGGTAGCACTATGGCTGGGGCTACAATGACAATTGACCCAAATTGCGAAGGTAGTGCACTGTACGCTCCTTCAGAGACCGTGTTTTCTGCGCCTGCAGTCCCTTACACCATATGTATTCCACGTCAGGTTTTAACGCCAGCCTTGCCACCAACTTTGTGGACACTATGTTGATTAAAGCACCCATATTGATTATTACTGAACTTGGGTTTTAGCTACAACAGTGTCACAGTAAGTACACTCAGAATAAGATGCATTTTGATTGTTTATAACATGGACATTTAACGCATCACTTTTTCAAAGGAAGCTCATAATACCCTTCCCAATTTTAGGATATTTTTTAACAATAGCTTTCACAGGGAGGGCCACATTCACCCCTTCTAGGAGAAGCGCATCAGCATATGGATCTGGTTCATCAGAAGAAAGTTGATTAAACATTTGACAGGCATAAAGATTTGGTTGCTCCTGGGTGTGACGGTTGAAGTTTATCCTCAACATCACATTGCCCTAGTCTTTGATAAGACAGTACAAGCTGGTGTGGAAGATAGAGGGAGGAAAGAGCATTAGTCTTTGATAGACCACAGGTTGAGAATAAGACTGGGGAAGGACGACGGTTAGATGTTTCATCAGGCCTGGGGTCGAACCAAATGGTTTTGAAGTGGGTGGTAACTAGGTTAAAGGTGGATTTGAACCAGAATTGGAACAATTCTTGGGTATGGTGGTTCAGCCACTACAGAATTCAATCTTGCTTAAAACAATTGGGATTTGCTTATGGCATGTTTCAAAAGACATAACGTCAGGCATGGCGAATGAGCTTGATCTATGCTTGCAACAGAGAATATAAGAGATAGGACTGGAGAATGTGAGGTTCTCTAGTTCCGTTTTCTATCAACTTGCCTAAATATATCAAATAAAGCCGTTCCTAAGCCTTATCTATTTTTATCACTGTTTTCCGAGGTTTATATTGATTATTTAGTCTAACCGCGGCCAAGTTTGGCCTATACAAACAGGAGTTGGACTTTAAAGAAAGATTTGAAAGGCTATCACCTCCCTATAACCTTGTCTTGGAGTCAGGGCATGTTGCTGGGGGTAAGCATACTCGCAACTGTCCTCCAAGGGGTGTTTATCCGTGGTTCCTGTAGCACACGCACTAGGAGAATGGTCTCAGGGACCTTGTCTGCCCTTTGGTTATTGACTTGGGCCCTGATTCCCAATTCATTCGTGGCTCACTGGAAGGAGCCAGTGCGTTACAATGGGGGCCTGATTCAGCTGTATCCATGAATTGCGTTTGTGTTAGAACATTTACCCCTCCAACTGGCTGCTGATATAGAAAGGTGTCATTGTATGGAGAAGCTTCTGCTGGCTGTGTAGGAATAGGTTCAGATGGGACGTTTTGAGTCAGAATAGCGGAGGTAGGGAGTCCCATCTCTACTCCACTCTGACTTTTCCATGATTATACTGCTTCCACAATAGGTACTGAACCTGACAATTATGACAACTCATAGCCAGGTGCCCTGGCTGACCACACAAAAAGCAATTAACCCTATGAGACCTGCGTCCTTGATTGTTGTAAAATTGGGCCACCAAAAAAGGTGGACTGGTATTGAACAGTGTAACCAGGCCCATCTTGGGAGGTGAACTGCTGCTGGCAACTTGGTTGAAAACGAGGCATGTTATGATAATAAGGCCAGAGAATGCCAACCGGGCGCTGAACAGGGAGGGATGATTCCTCTGTATAAATAAGGCTAGTAGTGGAGGCATTAGGGTTCCGCTCTATACTGGGTGGAGGGAAGGTAGCAGGTAGCCGGCGTAGAATTTGAACAAGTTTAAGCAAAGGTACATCAACCTCTAAATATGGAGCCAAAGCATTAAAAAGCTCTTGGTATGGTTTCACAGCAGATGTCAACGCTATGCTTGCATCACATTCAGTTAAAATTCCTGCCCCAATTAACACATGGGCCTCTGCTGAGATTTTGATCAGCAAATGCATTGAGGTCTCGTTATGTTGAAACCCAATGGTTAGAAACTCAGATTTACTTTGCATCATTTTCGCGGTTCTGCCAAACAACTGCAGCACCATCTCCTTAACTTCATGTTATGAAACGGAACTAGCTGAGAGGTAACAAACGACTTGATCAGCACTCCCAACATCCAAAGAAGAGAGCAATAGTTTCTCCCTCCATCGATCTGAAGAACCTTCAGTTGCAAACTCAAATTGGCAAAAGAACCCATAAATATTTCCTTCGCAATCAAATGATGGCAACTTATCACTGTAAGCCTTTTTGGAGCAACTCATCTTGCTTTTGAGCGTAGTATCTAGCGTGAGTCTCAACTCCTCATATGCAACAGGGCCAGCATTTCGTGAGGATTTCTTATCAAAACAACCTGGATGCAACATAGATGTCAGCTGAGTGTTCATTGTATTGTTATTGGTCAATGGGCCTCCTGTAGTGAACACCACCATTATAAATTGGCATTATTTGAGAGATAAGCTGACAGATTTTTTGCACAGGGCTTGACCCACTGAGCAATTAGGACCAACGATATGATGATTGTTGTCCTTGACACAACAGAATAGACTTAAGGATAAATAAATATATGGAGCACTCGCTTCCTCAACTCTCTTTTTATTTAATATTTTAATACAGCGGATTCTCGCTGTTCTAATCACTTTTAACTACTAACAACCTACTCCTTGATCATCCATCCTGCTTGTATTGTAGCAACTTCAGATGGTATTGCTTTAATGGCTTAGTAATTCACTTCGCCATATCTCATTGGATCCTTCTTTTTTTTTTTTTTTTTTTTTTAGTACTAGATGGTCACTCATTGGATCCTTCAATTCTTCATTTGTTAATTCATGATTGGCTAATTTGGCTGATTTCCCAATAACCCAATATCGCCTCATTTTGAAGCACTTAAATTAATCATACTCATAACTATTCGGCAGGTTCCATTCATTCCACTATATCAACTCAGGGCTTATAGTCCAGTTATATCAGAATCACGACAGCATGGCTGCTTGATAGGGATGTTTCAAGCATCAAGCATCACGAGATCCCCTTCTTTGTACACTGGACCCACTCATCTCTTATCATCAGCGTTCTCCTTATATACTTGCATTTCCGCCTCCAAAATTGTGAAAGCTCCCTGGTGTACTTTCTTGATAGTCTAAGCAAAGTCCACCACCCCTTTAACTTTAGATCCACAGCAGGGCTTCATGCTAAGGCTGGGTTAAAAACATGGTTGGCGAAAAATGGGAACAACTGATAGAAGCATGTAAAGTGTTGTAGCTAAACTGGGACATAGGAAGGTGAGGAACCCAATATGAATGATCCATGGCAGTGCTGTGCCGCAGAAACTGTTCTAAGCACTGATTTACTCATTTGGTCTGCCCATCTGATTAAAAGTGATAGGCAGTTGAATGGCAAGGGCGAATTTGAAGAGCCTTGCACACTTTTCCCAAAAGACAGAGGTAAAATGGGGTCCCCAATCACAAATGATTTCTTGAGGGACCCCATGAAGCGCAAACACATGAGTGACCAAGAGTTTAGCCATCTCAGTCGTGGTAATGTAGTTCTACAAAGAATAAAGTAAATATTTAAAACGGTCAACCACTACCACGATGGCACCATAACCATCAGAAACAGGTAGTTTCACAATGAATTTTACCAATAGGGAAGTACAGGGCCCTTCAGCCTTTTGAACTAGTACCAACAACCCTGATAGTGGTTGTCAATTTGGTTTCATTTGATTGCAGACTAGGCACTCTTTACAATACCTCACCACATGAGCAGGTAAACCCTATCAAATGTATGTGCGTCAAATTAGCTCCAAAGTCTTTGCTTTCCCAGGATGACAGACAATGATTTCATAATGATGATCCTGGATAATATTCAGGCAAAGTGGCCCAGCGGGAACACATAGGCGCCCATGAACCCACACCATCTCATCTTTACGTGATAACCCCTAGTTAGATCCTCCTGATTCAGTGCACTCTTAGCAGGGACCATTGTATATTCTGTTGATAATGGCTGACAAAGGAATAGCTTTCTGAACATAGTGTATTCCTCCGCATTTTCCAGAGAAGCAAGCGCTGGCCTGTTGGCTGGGGGAGAGGGAGGTTGAGGCACATTCTTACCTGGTGGAATCATCAAATGGGTATTGTAAACCTCTACCTCCTTTGGATCAGGAGCTAATGCAGGATTGCGGCTCAAAGCATCCGCCAACCCATACTCCTTGCTCTTAGTAAACTCATAAGAAAATGTAATTGAGCAAGGGTCTCATGCCAACGGGCCTGCCATGGATTTAAGACTTGAGGTGCGCGATAGTAAAGCAAGGCACGGTGATCTGTATGTATGTGGAAAGGTTGGGAAGAGCCATGCAAGTGATGGCGCCATTAAGTCAACGCCTCCACCACTGCTAATAACTCTTTGTCGTAAACAGCGTAATTTAACTCAGGCAGAGACATCTTCCTAGAAAAATATCCTACTGGATGATCTATACCATCTTTGCCCACTTGTAATAAGGCAGCCGCTATGGCGAAGTTGGAGGCATCAGTAGACACAATGAACTCCTTTTCAGGATCTACATGGTGAAGGACAGATGTGGACAACTGGGTGCACTTTACTGATTGGAAAGCATCCTCCAAAATGGGGACCACTGACAAACTTTTGCGTCACTTGCCTTATACAAGGGGGCCGCAACCTCAGAAAATTTTTGTGTAAACTTCTTGAGGAACGTACACATTCCCAAAAAACTCCTCAATTCCTTGGATGAAGTTGGGGTGGGCCACTCACAAATCGCCTTCTCCTTGTCTGGAGCTATCATGTGTTCTTGGTCAAACATGACATTTCCCAGAAAGGTGACATGGGACTTGAAATTCACACTTGCTGATCTTCAGCGTAAGGTTGGCTGTCTTTAACCTCTCCACCACTTACTGAAGGTGTACTGCGTGTGACTCATGATCAGGGGAAAACACCAGGATATTATCCATATAGGCAACCGCATATACCTCCAGCATGTCCCTAAAGTCACATTAATACGGCGTTGAAAGATAGCAGGGGCCTTATTAAGCCCAAAGGGCATGACTTGAAACAGGAAGACTCCTTTTCTGGTACAGAATGCGGTTAACCACTCCTGTCCCTTCTTGATACAAATCTGATTGAACGCGTTTAAACAATCCAACTTGGAGAAGACTTTAGCCTTCTCCAAATAGCGTGAAATCTGTGAATCTAAAGGGATGGGATAGAGATTTGTACAGTAATATTGTTTAGATTCCCATAATCACACAAGGGTGTAAGTTCCATCAGCTTTTTCCACATAGAGGTGTGGAGAGCATACTGAGGAAGTACGCTGAAAAATCGCGCCTTTGGCTAACTGCTCTTTAACCCACACATATAAGGTAGCTTCCTTCTGTACAATCAAAGGGTAAATGGGGAAGATATACGCACCAGATCAACTGTGAGCTAGAACTCGCAATCAAAATAAAATGACAGGTAATTCGTTGGCTGAAGCTAGATCTAATGAAGATTTCAGACCTTCAAAACAAGAAGGTAAAGGTATCTCCAATGAGGGCTTCAACAATGGAGCAAGACTGAGGTTTATATTGAGCCAGTGGGAAAATCGCCCTGGAAGTTAGACTCAGACAAAAAAACAAATAATGTATGTCCATTATCAAATGTTAGGGATAGGGTATTGTCTCTCAAGTTGGTCCTGACGTCAAACTTTCGCCACCACTCTACTCCCAAAATAATGGGGTACAAGAGGTCTTTGATTGCATGGAAACTGTCCGTCAAAAGAAACTGCCACTTGATAATCCACTAACTCTAGTACTTTAGAGTGGGAATACCTTGAAAAGCCACTCCCCTAAACATACCACCTGGCAAGTAACTAAGCTCAAGGAACCGGCTAGGTCTTGGTCAATGAAATTCTCAGAGGCTCCAGTATCCATCAAGATAGTAGTGCTAGTTTACCTGAAGGGGATGAAAGGGTAGCAGTTAACAAAAAATATTCTGAAAGATCTTTAAGCATAGCAGACAACGCCAACAATTCACCACCAGACTCTTCTTCAGGTTCTAATAAGCCCCCAGGGTACATTTCTGCATCAAAGAATGGAGAAGGATATTTGGTCACTTTTGCTAATGAAGCCACATAAACCACCATATCTTCAGCAACTGCATAAACGTCTTTATATTGTATTTGTAATCCTTTTCCATCTTATGGGTTCCGTGATTATGGTGGTGGTCAAGTGTGGAAACTCTGGGGTGATTTGATACATAGAAATGGGTTCCATATCTGAGCCATAAGAGAATAAATATGGTTTGGTTGTATATATGGCAAAGACGTTTTAAAACGCGTTTTTGGTTGTGATTGGCCCTATTCTTATTTTGGCAACGGTTTGTCTGACGTTATCCAAGGCCATCACCCCCAGGCCCACCATTAAGGATACTGCCTGCACCATCCAAATGTGGTGCCAAAGAAAGCCCTATTTATTTCAATCAATTTTATTATTTTCAGCTAAAAGTTGGGGAATTTCAATTCTTGGACCACAAAGCATCTGTATCCACAATGTACAAGTAAGGAGGGTGGGTACTTTTCAGTCGGAGTTAGCAAAAATAATTATGAGATGCTTCAACCTTTGGGAAAAATAGTAACCAGTGATGAGCCCCACTGCGGCCATGGCCAACAGCTGGCACACACTGGTTTCACTTTGTGAAAGTTCCACACAGAACAATTTTATGCATATAAAAGTAAGTGGTTGGTCAACTAATGTAAGGTGAGTGTCTATAACTATCTTATTTTCAGCGTGATAGTGCACGGTGCATAGGGCCAACACCAGGAAACTAATCATTAGTAAAGTTACTAAAGCCCCGCAGAAGGTGCTTGAGCTGTAATAACTTAAGTCAAGGATGGTTATCATTAAGGGGAAGAACAAAACTTGAACCAGGAGGTTCTTGGGGTTGGAGTGTGTAGGCGACTCTGGTTGGAGGGAACCTGGGTGGCCCAATGGTGCATGGGTGGAAATACTCACAGTTTTTGAGATTAAGTGGTTAACGTTGCATGAGACCTCCTCAAAGAGGTCCGTGCACAGGTTTGTCCAATATAACATATCGAAAAAGGTGTACTATTGAAGGGTTTTATTAATAAGGAAGTTGACCAATGAGAGAGATTGGTCTTGAGGAAAAGGATTTAAAAAATTTGATGGAACAATCAATTGATGGAAGCAGGTCTAACCTGAGGTGCACTAATAAGCGCACGCTTCTATCAGGCAGTAAACTATACTTGATAATTGACTGAACTCAGGTTATTGATTGTAGTAGAGGCCGACCTGAGCTTTAAATTTTGAAAACAAACGGGTCTAAAACCCCGTTCACCAAGAAACTGAATAAACCATTTCTATTGATAAAAAAGCTAGTTTATTTTATGCACCTGCTGTTATATAGGGCCAAACTTCTCTTGCATCCCTAGGACCAACCTGGGCGTACCTTGCCTTCACCCAGTGTTAATCCAAGGTATGCTTGAGGTCATGGAGGCCTGCCAACTTCACCTTCTTGGCTTCCTGACATGCAGCTTTGTCTTTGGTATTTGTCCCCATGATTATGTCATGTTCAAGCCATGACAGGCGGGATGCCATTGGGTGAGTGAGGTGGAATTTTTCCAAGAGTTCCTTACAGTTGTTGCATCCTTGGCACTTACCCAAGAATTCTCATAGTCAGTGTAATCTTTCAGGAGAAGTGGTACTGAATTCCGCGCCTGGATTTCCTGGATGCCAGGACTGCTTCCACCTCTGCTTCAATATCATCAACCACTTGAATTAGTTCATGGCTGGGTGTCATGGTACCCTTGGAGGAGGAAAAAATTGAGGAGTGGTAGAATGCACGAACCTTTCAGTGTTCTGGAAGTTGGAGGAAGCAGGCACCAGATGAATGTAAGTCCTGAACTAGAAGGGCTAACACTCTTGAATGCTAAATTTCTTGAGGAAACTTTGGCCATAGGCTGTGCGCATCCAGAATTACTAGGGAGCCAACTGAGAATTCATGTGCTGGGCATCACTTCTTATAGGCAAATTGCTTATATTTTTGGATGGCTGTAGGAAGGTGTTACTGGAAAAGTGGCTGTGTTTCGCAGATTTGTGTGGCAAGTTCAGCTGCTTCCAGGACTGGAGGCTTAATGAAAGTTCTTACCATGAAGGAGAGGTTGTACCCAAGGGTCGCTTGGAAGGGTGAGCAGCTTGTGGAAGCATGTAGGGAGTTGTTGTAGGTAAACAGGGCTAAGGGTAGGTCTGATGTCCAAGGTTTCCATGGTTGCAGTTGCATAACAGCTGAGATATTGTTCATGTGTCTAATTTACTCTCTCAGTTTGTTCATCCAATTTGGGGTGAGATGCTGTTGAGTGGAAGGGTTTAATGAACAAATGGGAGAGGAGGGCTATAAAAATTTACTTAAGGAGTTGATTATCAGTTGTCAACCCAGTAACCTTTTTACTGCACAGGTTCAGTTTCATTGTGCACCTCGCGTTGTAAAGAATATATTATCTGATAATAGTATGGAGACTATTATCCGTAGTTGAGTTAGAACTATTATCAGGACCAACGCTTCAGCCTGTACTTCTGATTAAATACTTGTTAAGCTGTACTCGTAGGGATTTGTTCCCTCTATTACTGTCCACTCAATCTTTGTCAAGATCCTCTGATGAAAGTCTCCTTTGGCCCAACACACAGTCGGCAGCTATCCCCTAGTTGTGGTTCTCTTCATCTCTAGAACCCCGCTCAGATCTCTACTCTTCTCTCTGAGAGTCTCCCAATTATTGCCTTCTGCAATAATATCCTTGAGATGGAACTTCACACTGGATGCTGATAGTCTAACTATAACTAAATCTACAATAAAACTAATAATGTTTTTTATAGTAATAAATAGTTGTTTGTAGTAATAGTTGTTTTTTATTATGGTGAATCCTAGAGAATTTATAGGGGATTCAGCCACCTAACCCTAGGTTGACACCTTTTTGATGAAACAGCAGCCGTTGCCATTGCTCACCCTTCCTCTTCTCAGCAGCGATGTCATCCCCATCCTGGCTAGGATTCCGTTGTTGGACATCCTCAAGACCTCAAACTGAAAGAGTCGGAAACTTGTCCCTAACATTTTCCTCTTGATCCAAGTGAGCCAACCATAATTGGCTATTGACCTGCTTAGGTAATGGGACTTTTTACCCATTATGGCAGGTCACTTCACCAACCAGTTGATTTGCTAGTTGCAGGTGGCATCACTCGCCTTGCAACTCACTACTCATTCCCAATCAGTTGGTGATGAAACCTGACTGATCCCAATTGGTACACCTGATAGTTAATCACTATCAGATGCCTCTATTTCGTCGGCTCCTCCGCCTGATGAGATATTAGGTATTCATCTGGATTGATCCCCAATGGGTATGACCAGGCGAATATCCCAAAATCCCCCAAACGTAGTTCCTCCAAAAATTTGGGCCAACCAATTTCTAATTCACTTCACTTTAGGGAGTTTTCCCCTAACGACACCAGGTAATCTAGAAGGCTGGGAATATGGGCAAAAATCCTAACACATCCCCCCTCTTGCCTAGATTTCCAGAGAGAAAAGGACCAGGGCATGGGAGCACTACTTCAGACACCCGGTCAAATACTTAATTGGTTCAAGCGGAGTACACTTGTCAATACTCAACACTGCTTGGGACAATCTTCAGCATACAACATTCCTCCTCTTTCTCCTTGCTACAGCCTACTCAGAGTGCAGTCCCCACGACCTCTTGTAATGCTGGGCTGATCAATTTACTCATGACGATATTTTTCCTGGGATCCCGTTTTCCCCCCATCAGGGTATATGACCCGCTGTCATATTTAGGATTCTTGGTCCAGTGTCCTTGAATTACTGATTC
>JAKSZP010016310.1:0-59880 GCA_022478985.1 Massospora cicadina | reverse complement strand
AAAACGTAAATTATGCTATCAAGAACGTGGCAACTTTAGCACGGAATTCAAAAGCAAAATTAACCCAAACCAATATTGTCATTTTTGTTAAACTCCTAGACGCCTGTATCAAAGCTGAAAAAGATTTAAACGAATTTCTCAGAGCCATTTACCTAGCTGGCAATTTCCATGAAAACCCAATTATTAGAGATATCGAACCCCCATGCCACAAATGCTCCAACAACATCACTGTCTGCCGTGACATGTACCCTATTATGGGAGGAAGAAGCTGTTGCTGAAGAGGCTGATTAAGATGAGCCCCCTGACCCCCTCCCCTTCCGCCATGGAGGGAAATTAGTTTCCGCTGCCCATATGGTTGTTTGGTTTTTAAATCATTTCACTCAATCCGCTCATTAGGGCGTTTTGTTTGAACCAAGTAGTTACATTAGTTTTTTAGTCTAATTTTAGCTTCATTATTATCCATCCCCTGGTTGGCTTTCCTTGAATAAATAAAATTGTAAGGTTTACCAACAGACTTTAAGTTATCATGATATATTTTAAAGTTCAATAGGATTTTACTCTAAGCTGGAAAATTTTTACTATTGAACTGGGCCACCAAGTTCCATCAGAACAGATGTTACTTTACAAATTCCTGATGGATTGTATGGTAAACTCCATCCACCACTCTTCCAATCCAAAATAGAACCCATTGCCACTTCTGTGCTTTATATACTAACCAGGGGAAAATAAGGTGTCCTAGAAAATTACCTACTATTACTGGTGCACATCAAAATGCATCAAATAATCAACTTCATATGTGTTGCTTGGACTAATGGCCTGTCATCCTAAAGATTATCTGACCCCAGTCATTTTCTTTGCTTATATGTTTGGTCAAGTGGGAGGAAATGTTGCAATTTTGTTTAATCAATCATTTTATTCTATTTTATACCTTATAATTTATTTTACTAAATCTTAATTCTATAAAATTAGAAATTTTACTTTTTACTTGATCTCAATTTGAGAAAATTTTACTAAGAAAAAGCGTTTTAACTTTCCATTGCCATCTGGCCACGCTCATTTTCCAAAAATGTCCGCAGATCCACCGCCTTCTACTCCAATGTAAGGTAGCAGTGCTCCGCTGCCTAGCGTTTTATGCCTATGGGAAATCGCTTTTGCATGGGGTTAAATAGCCCACCATCTTCTTCATGCTGTTTTGTCTCCCATGGGACTTAGCACTCAACCTGACACACATCCATCCTTCTCGCCCCCATCCTCTCACCCTTCCTTGCTTCAACATCTGATTTTGTCCAAGAGTTGAATATAGACGTTTGTTCCCATATGCTGACAAAGAAATAATCAAAGTAGCCACAGCTGCATTTGCACCAGCTGGATTTATCAATTTCCACCTATTTAAGGGCTATTTCTATATTGGATTCCTAATGGGGGAGGATGCTGCAGCAGCGGCATCTACTCATCTAATCTAAAAACACACCTACCCTACCACCCGAACTCGCTTTCCTTAAGACACCACATTGGTGGTGTCCTTCATATCCCTCCCATCTCACCTACCACCCCAGTTATTATAAAATCAGTTTATGACGTGGCTTCTGAGAGATGAGACACAGCCGACCTTGTCTTTGCCATTCCTTCTAGATCAGAGCGCCTTGCTGCACCTTACGCCATTGCCACCATAATCCCACACCTCCCTGCTATTGCTCAACAAATTCCCTCTATGCTCATATCACCATGTCGCCTGAGAAATTCTTTTGGGCTCAGGTGGATAATGGTCGTCAAAGTTGTCCCCTCTGTTTTGGACTCAACCTTCCAAAAATACTGCACCCAAGCCACTTCCTCTGGTATGGCCTCTGAGCCATATTTTGCAGATTCTAAATGAGGAGTTTTGTTGCTCCCTCCCACTCAACGTTCTTGTTTGATGGGCCATGATGAGAATTCAGCCTCCACAAAACCTCCAACACTATCCCACCCAATTTCACCCACACTAATCAGAAACAGGCTATAACACCATTCAAACCTAAGCAGCCCATTTGACTTCTTCCCACCCAAAATCTCCATTCACTATTCCTGTGAACCGAAATCCATGGGAATTATTAGCCAAGATTGATGAATCAGGTAACATTGTCACCAATAAGGATTCTGGTAAAATTCTCAGCCTGTTTGATTGTTTTTGAGCAGAATTTTAGAGTTCTTATTTTGACTCATCTCTTACCCCAAGCGATTCATTCCTAAACCAGTTCCATCCTCTAAAAAAATGACCACAAGATCGCCTTAGCAGTTGTGGCTCACCCCATCACTCAATCCTATGCAAAGTGGTGGCCCAATCCATTTCTCAATTCCACCTTAGGATGGGCATAATTGATTTCACCCCTAATTTCTCCAAAACATCATCAGAAATCACAAAATTGGCCACTGAAGCGTTAATGCGGTCTTGCATGTGGCACAATTAGCAGATTTTGACCAATCTGAAAAAATCACCTGACAAAGTCTCACCAAATTTTCCAACTTTCTGAAGCCCACATCTTGTTGAACACCATAAAGCGGAATTTGTTGAAGCTGCCTATGAAGCTGATCTTGAGGAAGGTAACTTAATTTTCGTTCACCTACAACCCCACCACGCAGATGCCCACACCCTGGCTCTCCATTTTTGTCCATTTCTACAACAATTTCAGTGATGCCGACCAGCTGAATATGTCTGTGGAAGCGCTACCTGACCCCCCACCCTCTGCCATGGTGGGTTAGCGGTATTCCGCTCCCCATCTTGTTGGAGTTTTATTTTGGTTTTAGTTTATTATTTTGGTTGGTTTTTGGTTTTTTTGATAAATTTAATTCTTTCATTTGGTTCTATTGCTCACTATGTATTGGTAATGCCTGTCACCTAGTGATTATACCTCAAATAAAATTTATTTATAGAATAATTGTAGCTTTCCATTACTTAGGCCTTGACGCCAATGTTAATCTGTAGAACTAGGTTACTATAGCTTACCCTTGCCCACTGTCTGTGTTTTTGGCAGATAAATTCCCATTAATATGCTTCCAGATATTCTGCCAGAATTCTCAACCTAAAGATAAATATTTTCTAATACTTCATTAATATGATCCTAACCTTTTAACAGATTGAATCATATATGTTCATCAGGCAAATATCCAGTTCCCTAAACCACTTATGCTCCAGAAATTGAAATTTACCAAAAGTATTTAGAAATTCTGTTGTTAACTTCTTCGCCAACCAAAACCCTAGAGATGCAATTGACGTTAAGCAGAAGACCATCAAAGTGTACCCAACTTTGGACAGATCACCACCAGGTTTCAGATGCGTCTGTCTACAAGCTATATGTGAGCCATAAGTGAGAAATTCTAGAAGATTTAGGGTCTGCAAGGAATGCTATGCTCTAGAGGCTTAGATAAAAATTAGAAGAGTTAGGTATTGTAAGGGATAAAACGTGAAAGTAAATCTTGGTATCACAATAATTAAAGCGCAGAAGATTTATCTTTAAGCTAATTCTCCTTTGCTGGAAGTATTCAATGAGACTATAGAGTTGGACTTGGAAAAATATATTTAATAAAAAGCTATTTTAACCCTACTTTCAGTTTATTTTTGAGGTATACTATCACCATAAACTTGTACCTTTTTAAGTGCAAACCATATCTATGCTAACATCGCCACATTGCAATGCAGATTGCGATAAACTTTCTTTATTTTTTGCCATACTCAAGTCCAAATAATAAGTCAAATCAGGAGGAACTTGAGAAGGCGCATCAGCTACCTGAAGGTCATCAAGATTTTTAACAAAGCAGATGTTAATAAAAGTAATATGAAGAAATGAATACACGGTATTGATATAGGAAATTCAAACCCAATACAATCAAAGAGTTATAGGAGGTCTAATTAGAGGAGCAATACTTGGATACCAAGTGAGAAAACCATTGAATGATGTCTTAGTTGAGCTCTCCAAGAATTAAATATTATCCCTGCTGAGACTTTAAATAATAAAATGGCGGTCACAAAATATTTATAGCTTATAGGAAATTAAACAGACTCATCATGAAGGACGGATATCACATTCAATGGAACTATGATGCTCTGGCCCGACTCTCCAGCTCAAAATTTTTCTCCACAATAACCTATCTTTCTTCAACTGACAAATGGATTTATCGCCAGAAGACCAAGTAAAGTGCGCCTTGATATGCCTAGAAAAATTGTCTAACCTACCTCTTTCCCAAAGTAATTATGTAATGTGTCTGGATTATTCCAATGGATAATGGATCAAGCCTTTAATATCTCAAACTGAGCTTCATTATTGTTTATTTAGATTAGATAACATTGTTTTCAAAAACCTTTACAGATTATATTGACCAACTTAAGTTAGTATCTTATTGATTATGAGAAAGCAACGTCAAAATTAAACCTGCAAAGTGTAATTTTTAGTATTAAATGGACTTCTTAGACATGCCATATCACAGCAAGGGATTCATCCCTTTTAAAGATATGGTTGAAGTGATCTCCAAGAAAACTGAACAAAAACATTCTTAGTCTACAGATGTTCATAGAAATGATGAGGTTTTACCATCAATTTAATCAAACTTAAAAAATTTGCTGTCCCCTTGTTTGCTTACTTGCAAAGAATACCTTTTTTGTATGTGGAGTAAAATAAAGAATTCCATTTAACCTGTTAAGGTCGTAACTTTTCTTTCTTATTACTATCACTTTTAGTAATATGATTCAATTCAAACAGTGTAATTTATTAATCAACACCAGGCGAGATAAGTATAATAATAAGGTAAAGAGCTGGGCAAACGCGTTAAAGGGCAGAAGACCCAGACCTGCACCACCCAAAGGTACCAAGCGCCCAGGTACAAATGAAAACTCAGCAAAAAGTAAAAACCCAAGATGGCGCCTCCCACAGGTTTTGTCTATTTTTTGGTAAAATACTGCAACTACTTGGAAGTATCCCAATTGCAACCACTGCCATCAGTATCACACGGGATATGAGTTTTCCTGGGCGTAGAAACACAGACAATGTGGGAAAAGTTCAGCGAAGCCCAACAAAAAATTTTCCCAAACGCGGTGTACTTAACAACCCATACTATCCACAGAGGTTGGGTAGATCTTGGGTTCAAAACCGTGGAAGAAGAGAATGAAGCAGCGAAGGTTAGAGTGGTACTCACCTTCTTAACAGACTGCAATTGGTCCTGACCAAACGCACCTGTTGGACTGAATCCAAAGACATTTTCATAATTTTTGACTATCTTCTGACCACACTGGCGTGCACAGTAATAAAAAGACATCTTTGAGAAGGCTTGAAAGCCTACAGAGAAATTAAACAATATAAAATGCAATGATTCCAGCTGATGCCGACCCTTAGCATGGGGAAGGCTTTAGCAATAATTTCACTGAACCAGGATGTAGTAGAGGATATTACAAAAACCCCCCACATCGCATCCTTCACAATCAATGGGAAAAAATCCCAGCTGTTCCGCACAACAGTGGAAAGTGTACCCCCCATTTGCAACCACTGCCAGGCCTTTGGGAACAAGATTCATGCTTGCCTCATAAAAGAAGGCCTGAGAGAAATGGAATTTTGTGAGGAGGAAATGGGCGAAGATGACTCAGAGTATGCCAAAATCATGGATACTACACAAGCCTTCAACTGAAGAGAACACTGGCAATATAAAATAATTGACCCTATTTCCCCAAAAGAACAAAAAATGTCCAAACAAGCTCACAAGCTGGCCGCGGCCAAGGCAAAGGCCTCAGCGGAATCCACCATAATGCCGGAGCAGATCCAGGAAGACATGGAGGAATTTGAGTCCATGAACCAATCAAATCCCATGGAAAACCATACACCCAATCCAACCAGTTTAAATTTGGTGGAACTCAATTTGGAAATGAATGCAGCAAAATTGGGGTTCAGTGCACCCCCAGAAATTGCGGAATTTAACCCAATTGGGAAGGAAAATCAACAATGGAATGTGCAAGAAAGTAATGTGGTCAACAAAAACCCACAAGTGCACCACAATAACATATTGAAACCAAGCAAAGCCAAGAGAGGAGTGAGAACTGCAGTGATGAAAGGGGCAGAATACACCCCAACTCCTACTCATGATTATGTTCTCTGCAGCAGAGGTGCAAAGGAGAGCAATGTGACCAAGGGAGTAGGGCTGGGAGGCCCTGCTAACCGCTCCTGAGGTGCATTGGGAGTCTCAATAGAGATAGGGATGCTGAACATAGTGGGACTCAAGGCCTTAACGTCCCAGGCCAAGAAGTTGAGTCTCCTACAAAACCCACCTGTGGATATCCTGGCGGTGCAGGAAACCCACTGCCACAGGGAGAGGAGGAGGCATGGGAAAAATGCTCCTACCAACAATATTGTTTTGGTCACTCCACTGTGGGATGATAGTACGCGCAAACCAAAGATTAAAATTTATTATAAAAATTTGTTCCTGGACAGCCGCATACTTGCTGTAACCTTCTCATGGCACACTGAAGTGCACACAATAACAAGTGTGTACACCCTGAACAGTGCACATGACCAAAGAGAATTTCTCACAGCCCTAACACAACTAAATCTACCAGAAAAGACTTTCATAATGGGAGACATGAACTGCTGGATTAACCCAGAGATGGACTGATGACCATACACAACGGGGATACCACAAGGACAAGTGGAACTTCGAGTCTTAAAGGCCACCCTGGGACTATATTATCCACTGCCAAAAAGGCAATCCCTGCTACAAAACATGACACGCCCACATGTACACAATGGTACACTTGTCTCTATGTTGAGGATAGACCTAATACTCGCACCAAAATTTTCCATCACCAAATTCAAAAATTTAAAACTGCAAAAATTTATACTCTGACCATCAGCTTATTTTGGTGGCTTACAAACTGGCAGAACCAAGTACCCAAGACCACAGATGGTGTAGAATACGCCCAGAAAGTTTAGCTGACTTGGAATTTCAATCCTGAATGGAGGATATATCCTCAACCCAGGATTTTCAAACACCTTTTTGCTTGGACCCACTAACCACAAGGGAAAACTTCAAAAGATCAACAACCCAACAAATTAAACATACATCATCTTGAAGACACAGGGCAGTTTCATCCATTATCAAACACACATTGGCTGAATTTGACCATCTAGAAAACAACGTACCAAGAATCGGATATAGCCATGGATGGGGTTACAAATGAGTGGAGGTTTCTGCTCTGCTAAACACCCTGATCCATGAACACAAACACCAAGTTGGAGTCCAATATAAAGGCAAAAACATAAGAGATGAAGAAACTTGCTTGAGCTATTTTGCCCCCCCCTCTGATTCCACGCCAGAAAAAATATGATAGCTTGTACACAGGTCCATTGACTGGACAAATCCATAGCAGAAATGCCCAAAGAAGTCGCGACCAAAGTGCACAGTTTTATATGAAATTGTATAAATCCAAGCAGGTTGAACCAGAAAAATTAAAAAATTCCTTAGAAGCGCACATATTGACACTGCAGTTCAAAATAACAATTTGATTAGCCTAAATTCGCGCGAGGAAATATGGGAGTAGTATGCGGTGCACCAAGAGGGCAATGCCCTGGACCTGATGAGATTCCCTATGAATTTTATATAAAAATTTTTTACTAACATCTCTAAAATTCTTCCAGCTTTAATAGACAAGTGTATTATGGAAACATGCCTCCTACCTGGAGGCAAAGAATCTTACATGGTCACTTTATTCAAGAAAGGAGACAGACTAGACCTATCCAAGTGGCGCCCAATTTACTAAACAACACAGATACAAAAATTTTCACAAAAATTATGGCTAAACGACTAGGAGATATTTCAACTGATGCGATATCCTAATCACAATTTGGATTTGTCCCAAGAAGATCAATATGGGATAACATCCACACAGTTGCAAATGTCTGCCAGTCCAAAACCTTTGGAGCACTTGTCTTTTTAGACCAGCAAAAGGCATATGACTGGGTGAACTGGACCTATCTTAGGGCCTGCCTTCAAAAATTCAGGCTTCCAAATATATTTATAAGCTGGGTAATGTTGTTTACAGAGTCTACAACCATGGCTGTGCGGGGAGCAGGCTTCTTAACCAACCCAGTAATCTCACAGAAAGGACTAAAATAAGGAGACCCAAAAGCCCTCTAATCTACAACTTTAGCCTAGACCCTCTAATCCGAAATATATACACACTGCTCAAAGGAATCAACGTCAAGGGCCAACCACCAGTTTAAATGATGGCCTTCGCTGATGATAATGTGGTGGGCATATCCAACAATCAGGATGCTTGCAGATGAGAAGATAATACAAGACTATTCAGCCATAAGTAACGCATCACTTAACACTGAGAAAACGTAAATTATACTCTTGGGAAAATATCAGACCCAGTGGATGCCATCTACACAGGGCCAACAAGCTAGTACAACATCAGACTCCTGACCAGACATAGGAGGCGAAAATTAGCAACGACCTCACTGAAACTTCCATTCATCACCAAGCCAACAGCTGGCCCTGTTCGTCACTTGGGAGTATGGTTGGAAGCAGGAGGTACGCTAACTCCAGGATGGAAAATCAACTTCTAGACAAATAACAAAACGCATTGCATCCTTACATGGACACCAAACAGGTCTAACAGGAAGGGTCACGGTAGCCAACTCTATGATTCTATCAATCATATGGTTCACGGCCTATGCAATCACTTTCTCACCATCTTTCTTCAACACAGTCCACGCCCTATTACAAGAATGGCTATGGTCTAAAGACAAACCCCTGTACGCCTCAAAACCCTAATTGACTCTAGAAGGAAGGGGGGTATGGGGCTTACCAATTACTTAGAGCAAGCAACCCATATACTGGGATCCTGGATAGCTCAGGTGACTAGCCCAGATCTTCCAGATACACACTGGGACATAACATCAAGATATAGCTTCACATGTGCACTACAATTAAGAAACCCAGATCATTTAAACACATTAATCAAGCTTCTGGCATCCCATCCCACAGCTGCAGGACCACACGGCACTCCATCACATTTCAAATGAATACTCATAGCCATGAGAAGAGCGACATGGCGGATTCACATAAATGACCAAACCAGTCACCGAGGACGCCCAAGGCTAACTCACAGACAGGAGATCAATGATCAAATAGTCACAGACAATATAATAAGCAAAAGCCTAAGTACCATAGCTAGGATAGATTACCTGGACCATATGGACATACCCTACAACCTGGAGACTCAAAGAAGAGTATAATGATACATACATCACACTCTACTCCAACCCAGGATAGTAGAACATGCATGGAGGTGCATGAGGAGAGTATACCGAACAGCTAGATGGTCAAACGCCAATCACACCTCATGTGTAATATGTGGTCAGTATGGAAGCCTAGCCCACCGTTTGGAACAATGCCCAACATCAGTGGCGGTATGGAAAGAGTCCATGCGCCTTTTCCGCCAAGAAAACGGACATCCATTCAGTCTAGCAAGGAACATGTTCGCTATAAACATGGACTCTTCTGTCCAACCATCTCTCAGGGCGCTAATAGTAGCAATAGCACATGGACGATACATACAATGGTACTGGAATTGTTTACAGGAGCAGCGCCAACAATCCAAGAAACCATTCTTCGCTTCCACAGTCATATATTGAAACATTTCCAATCATGGCTGTTTGGACATATGACCCCCCATAACAGAAGGACAATCAACACATGGTTCCCCATATGGTTCCTAAAGGTTGATCCTTTCCTTCACACATGCTGCATCCAAGGATAAGCCAGCATAACTCCCTTCCCTACCGTCCTAATTTTGGTGATCCTGGAGACAAAAGAGGGGCCTTGAACCCTCTGGGGTGTCTTTAATTGTAGACTTTCATTAGTTTTCTCACTATATTGGAAGTGCTCATCCCCTGATTGACATTCCTCAAATAAATATAGTGTTAAGGTTTTATAAGAAACATATTTTGTGACATCTGTAGTATATGAAGCCATTTATTTTTTTTTACAAATTCATCTGATTAGCAGTCTCAGCTTAACAGTTCTTCTGATTGTTGCCAAAGTCTGAAATAGAGCTCAAAGATGAAGATTAAAGGAGAGAACTAAAACAAAAATGTAAGGAATATAGTCTATTGCATTAGAAATCGTCAATATTTATAGGGCGTGTGGGTGTCAAGTGAGTGTCTGTAACTCTTGTTCCCAGTGAGATGATGTGAGATTCACAGCCTCACCACCAGGGAACTAGCCATTAGATGGATGATAAACATGGCACCGCGGAAGATGCCAGAGATAAAAGGGACCAAGGGCAAAGGTGTACAGCGCTGTATTTAGTAGAAGAGAGCAAATAAATAACTAGACTTGGTTGGACCACAAAGAGGAGTTTGTATCCAGTGGAGAAAAGTGCAGGAGTGCTTAGGCGTTTTGATCTGATAGAGACCAAGGCTCCCCAGTGGTGCACAAGGTATAGGTGATAATTCAGTTACAAAAACTGACCAACGCTGTTAAAGACCTCCTTGAAGAGGTCTGCACATAGGTTTGCTTAAGGAACCATATTAAAAACTTAAAGCTTAACAGGTATTTTATTTGGAAAATCAACCAACAAGGAAGGTTGGTCTTGAGGAAACATACTTAAACAATAGGTAGGAATTATCAATTGGTGGAAGTGGTGCTAAGCCTAAGTGCACCAATAGGCGCATGCTTCCATCGGCCAGGGTACTGTAGCTCGAGATTGAACAAACTTGAGTTATTGATTGTAGGCAAAGCTGACACAATTTAGAAACTATGAGAACAGAGTGGGGTTCAAAGCCCCGTTCAATGAGAAACTAAATCAAAATTTTATTATTTGTGTTATAAATGGTGCATTTTAACGCCCTTTCTGTAACGCAAGACCAAACATCACGCACATCCCCAGGACCCACCTGGGCATATCTCACCTGAACCCAGCCTTGGTCCAAGGTATATTTGAGGTCATGAAGGCCTAGTAACTTAACCTTTTTTGGCCTCCTGACGACCAGCTTTATTCTTACAGCTGGTACCCACAATCATGTCATCAAGCCATAACAGTGGGGACATGGTTCTCAGGGGCCTTTGTGGCCATGCAAGATCAGGGTCTTTCATTGCCTTCTGGAGTAACTACCTAGATGTGGTCCTCATTGTACTGCGTCATCTTCATGACTGCAGTGATGGGGTAGCGCCTCTCATTTTTGGGAAGTGGAGACGAGATTCCTGAAGGTGATTTCATTGATTCTCGTACACATAAAGCTTCCTTATCAAATCTAGTTTTGGTGCCTTCAGAATAAGATTCCGTTCACACTGGTTTATAAGTCAGTCAGTCGAGGCTTGACTCAGGACTGGAATTTAGCTTATTTGTTATCTCAAATACTGATAACGCCCCTTCAAGAACCTGTCAGAAGGGGTATAGGGCCGGAAGAACTGGCCATGCACTCAATTCACCTCTGTACCCTGACTGACATTGGCTATGGAGTAAATAGGTTTCACCTTGTTAATGACCTTATAAGGTCTGGACCAAAGAACGTCAGGCTTATTCTATTGACCTCTGGATGATGGTGATAGAAGAGAATGAATTCAACTAATTGAAAACCGGGTAAGGAGGTTCAGACAAGATTAAATCAGGATGTCTCCTTCTTGGAGATGGTGACAATGCCTTGAGTAGCTAGGGCTTAGAGCCATACAATGTCATTGCTGCAACCAGCATAGTTAGATTGGAGTTATCAGGAGCGGAGGTTTCAAGCAAAGGCTGTATGTAACTTGGGAGCAGGGGAGCATGTTCATATAGAGCTTCAAAGGGGGGACATTATTATGAATCAGTGGTAGCTTATTTGATAGGCAAGGATTACGCTGGGTAGATAATGATTCCATAGAGAAGGGTTATAGGCGTCCATTTTCGTAAAATAGAGAGCAATGTTACAGTTAGCGCGTTCCTCCGCCCAATTGATTGAAGGGTTTTAAGGGGCGAGAAACTCTGGTTAGTGCCAAAAAGCGAAGTAAGTCCTTGTAATACCTGCGTGTCGTATTTTAACCCATTTTCCAAAAGTATATTTGTGTGCATCCATGCTGGGTGAGCATGGATCAAATAAGGAAAAAATTCATGGCTTTTACAGTAGCAGCGGGGACTGAAATCGCTTCAATCCATTTGGTCAGGTGGTCTATGGCTAGGAGCTTATATTTAAGGCCATGTAATCCAGTGGGTATAGAGCCTATCACATCAATGCTAACAAAGCTGTAGGGTCCCATAAGGGCGACAACTGAGTGTTGAGAACAAGGATTGGCTTAATCTTGGTATTGGCAAGTCATACATGTCTTTAAGACCTTTTGAATGTTATCCACCATTTGATACCAGTTTCATTGTGACTTCAGCCATTAATATGTCTTATTGACCGCCCTGTGTCCCACAGTAGTATGGTCCTCAAGAATAACGTTGGTTTGGGAAGAAGGGAGGACAGAATGGAGCCATTTCTTATTAACCCTCTTGTAGAGCAGCTCGCCCTTATTTTTGAGTGTCTCAGATCATCTGGAGCTCAGCTTCGATTTCAAAACTTTTTCTGATCCCAACGCTCTGGTTGACCAATCATATCATACAGTTGGTCATCCTTAGGGGTCAAAGATGCAGGCACTGGCATCCTGGAGTTGCCTTCAGCATTTTGGTGGATTGCTCCTGCATGATAAACAATGGTGAAATCGTTAACTCTGCAGTCATAATGCGCATCTGGGTAAACGGCCATCTTTGTCCTTCATCTTCTGAAACTACTGGAGTGAGGAATGGTCGGTGACAATAATAAAGTGGTACCATAGAGATTCTGCCGAAAAATCATTTGTGGCTAGCAAGACAGCCAGGCACTCCCTCTCAGTAAAATGTAGTTCTGTTTGGCTTTACTCAGTGTCTTGCTAAATAAGGTTACTGGATGGTCAACTTGATTTTCATCATCCTGGTCTATGATAGCCCTGATGGCAACATCACTTGCATCCTTATACAACAAAGAGGGTTAATCAAAATGCAAGTGGACTAAAATGGGTTTAGTACATAGAGCAAATTCAACATAGTAAGTCTGTTCTTATTCAGACCGCCATTCAAAAGGCACGCTTTTCTGCATGAGGTATAATAGAGGCTTGGCTAGATTGGCAAACTAAGGAATAAACTGATGATAATAGCTCACTATGCCTGGGAACACATGTATATCTCTTAAGATCTGGGGGCACAACATCTTTTTTATGGCGTCGACTTTGTCCAGTATGGGCTGTATGTCATTCTTTGAAACTTTGTGTCCCAGAAACTCCATTTCCAACTTAAAAAAGAAGCATTTCTAAGGACTAAGCTTTATAAAAGATTTCTGGACCAATTGAAAAAGTACATAAGATGCTTGACATGTCCATTATATAGCTGTGAGAAAACATAATGTTGTCTAGGTAGATGAGGGCACACGACAGCTTCAAGTCCCTGAGTATTGAATCCATGGCGCATTGGAAAGTGGTCGGCGCATTACAGAGGCCCTGGGTTATCCTTGTGCACTCAAATAGTCCCTCATTGGCTATAAGGGCGCACTTGTATCAATCTTCATGGTCGAGACACACTTGCCAAAATCCACTGGCAAGGTCATTGCAGAAAAAGTACTGCGTTCTGGAAAGCAGTCAGAGGGAGTCATAAAATTTGGGGCATAGGTTAACTTTTCTTGGTGATGGAGTTGAACCGTCAATAGTCCATCGCCACCCAGTGGCTGACATCTTTCTTCTGAACCAGCAGGAGAGGAGATGCCCAAGGGTGCACGAAGGAACTAAGAGTCTAGCGTCTAGTAGTTGTCTGAGCTCAACCGCCACCTGGTCATCTTTTAATTTGCTCTTTCAGTAAGGTTAAGACTAGAAGTGGGAGAGGTTTCAGTCTCCACATGATGCAGGACTCCGTTCATTCTCCAGAAGCATAGTTCAAGGTCAAAAATAGGTCTGATTATTCCTCCAACAATTCGAGCGCTTTATGCTGTTGGTTTTAGTGAGTTCCTTTCCAATGCTGATGTCGATCAAAGCCACTCAATGGACGTTTCCAACCCAAAGTCTCTTAGAGCCAAAAATCATGAACAAAGTTGATAGTCCTCACTGGTAGGAGGCGGACATAGGCGGCGGAACTGTTAGGCCTACTAACTTGGGTATGTCAGTAAGGTTAGCCAAAAACACTGATATAGTTCTGGCATAAGCTCGATCTAGAATTCCCAGAAAGGTTAGCACCTCCTCGGAAGATGGGTTGTATAGGTCTTGAATTTCCAGTAGCTAGATGGAGGTGATATTAGCTTAAACCTGGGTGTCAACAATAAATTGAGTCTTCTGAGGTAATACAGTTGCCCTAGGTAAGTAGATCGGCATGCCTTCTTGTCCATCAACAGCATGGGGGAAAGCGGACTCAAGAGCCCCTTTTATGATATTCGAGCTAATTGATTTGGCCCTCACTCTACAGTAGGTAGGCTCAGGCTTTGCCTCCATCTATGAGTTGTGGGAGGGAGCAAAGATCAGGGGGACCCAATGCCCTAGTAGGGTAGGAATTTGTAATTGTAATGGACTACTAATGAGTAGTCTCAAAGAACTGAGTTCCAAAGAACAGGTCATAGCTAGGATTATCTAGTGTTACAGCAATGTTGTTTACAGCGAGTTTCCCAAATCAAATAGTTAGGGAAGAATATGAACTTATAGACTGAGTTCATCACGTACCAACTGTGCCATACTTCATATAATGGGGTAAGCCTAGAGCTATTTAGAAGCGATTTTTTAACTTAAATAGTATAACAATTGTGGGAGCCTATGTCGACTATGGAAGGAACAGAATCTTATGAATTCAACGACAACATGTGTAACCAGACTTCCTAACTGGGGAGGTAGCATGGAAACATGGGAAAGTTATCAGAAGAAGAGTAAGCATTATCAATTTCTTTATTCTTGACGGGTACCAAAGCTTCTTCTTCAGGTATGATAGCTCCAGGATCATACTAGGTTTAGGAGAATTCTTGAGGCGTAAATTGGAGGTATTAGCATAGAGTCTCGTCTTTCATGCTGATAGCCATTTTCTTGCCTCCTCAGCAAGTCGTTTCCAGCAGGTCTTGGTGCTATGTCTGAAAACATTGCAGTAAGTCATTAAGGTCAAGGATTCTTCTGGTTCTCTACCTTATGAATTAAAAAGCAGTTTGAGGGACCTAAAAAGGAAAGCTTTGGAGTGTAGGGTCGACACAGTAATCTTGTTAAGTGCTTCCTTAGTTTCCCAGAAGCAGTAAAAACCGTTTTTCTTTTCAATCATATGCATTTGAACCTTGGGGTATGATAATGTGAGATGACAGTGGTGTTAGCGTCATACAAGATAATATGATTAGTAGTAACCAACAGTTGTTCTAGGGCATAGAAATGGCTGCTGAACTCCATGGGGCTTTCCGCTTTATTCAGGTGGATACCCATGAATGCTTGTTATTGGTTGTCCAGGGTTTGATTGCTGCCAAATTCTTGGATTAAGGCCGTACAGACCTGTTCCTAGGTGTTGCATTCCTTCAAATAGGGAGTCATGAACTCCCAGGAAGTGTTATTGAGGCAGGAGTGTATATGCTTCACCTTCTGCCAGTTGGTGGCCTCCTCCATTGAACTCTCATATGCGTACAGAAAAAAGCATTTGTTTTTTCTGGCCAGGGGTAAACTTCTCTTTAAACCAGGTCTAAAATTAGTTACAAGAGAAGTGGAGAGGGTATTAACGCCAGGGATGAATGCAGTCTCAGCGCCAAGTCTCATCATAGCTGTGGGGACCTGCTGGTCTAATTGTCAGCTTAGGCCCTTGAGGTCATCTTGGATATCACTGCATACTAGGTTGAGAGATGAAATGGAAGATTTATTTGCGAGCTGCTTTTAATAGGGACTGAATATCAGCGCCTAAAGGTGATGCTGACTCTTGAGGGTGGTCAAACAGGTTCAAACCCTCAACAAATTAGTTAAAACTGAGAGATGCGGCTATTGGTAAGCTTAGTGAAAACACTAAAGTTGTCCATTTCGGCTGACAATGCCTTAATGGAGAGCCTAGGGTTGAGTGGGACCCCTTCCACTCAGAGTTTGTATCCCTGAGCTACATTCCGAATATGATTGAATAAGGTGACCAGGGATACTAACACTTACTTTTTGCCAAGGGTCGTCAGGGTTCCCAGGAGTAGGTACCGCGGGCCTGAGTGCCCTTAAGGTCTACGGGGAAATTCTAGTCCTTTTGTCCCCTCACATCCTTTGAAGCCTTCAGGCCACAAAGGCCATTCAAAACCTTCATTTCTGGAGGTGCAGTCATAAGAGGTCAGCTCCTGATTTTGTTGTTGCAGGGTGGATACTAATCCTCAACTTGGTGAGGGCACAGGTTCCAAGAAGCCTCAATGGGTTGGATATTCTGAAGCAGCAGGTACTCAAGATAGCCTGAGATCTTGCGAGCCAACATTGCAGTTTGGCCTCCAGCCTCATTAATTGATTGTCAGTTATTAATAATGGCCTTGCAGTTTTTATGGACAAAGGAGAAGCCACAATGTAGAAAACCATGACATGGAAGAGTAAGGTTAGGTGAGCCCCAGTTGTTTGGAAACTTCATGATGGTGCAACCCAACTAACTAAAGGAGGTGATGAATAGTTGGTTGAACAAAGTTCTGAATATAACATTTGGTATCTAGGGTAAGTTCTCCCACTGGCAGCTTGACTGAGTTATAAAGGTCCCACATGGTAGAGGGCATGGAAGAGGCTTGGGTGTGGCTGAATCGGGCACCCATGGAGTAGATGCTGTCTATTGACTGTTGGAAAATGTTGTTATGGTTATTGTACTGAAGTTGATACTGCTTTCCATCAACTGAGGCAAGGAGAAATGAAATGTGCCCAAAATCTAGACTCTCAGGCTGTGTGGACGGAACTTTATACCACAAGGTACTAATCCATCAAGAAACGCTTCTCAACTGATCACATATTGATCTTCCAGGACTGTAAGTGTGCTCCATTATCTAGTAGATAATTTCATTAGGACAACTTGCAGCCCCCTATATTGAGCACCACTTCTCTCAGCTTAACAGTTATTGACTGTCGCCAAAGTAAAAAAAAATTAGCTCATAGCTGAAGACTAGCAGGAGGTCTAAAATTGAAAGAGTGGAGGGAATATATAATACTTTATTATGTTAGAAAGCATCAATACTTATAGGGCGCATGGGGACATGGTGTCTCAGGGACTTTTGTAGCTACGTGATTTCAGAATCTTTTATAAACCTTCCAGAATGACTTCCTGGATGGGGCCCTCATTGTTCTGCGTCATCTTCATGAACGCAGTGGTGGGGAAGCACTTCTCATGGTTTGGGAAGTGGAGACAGGGTTCCTAAAGGTGATTCCACCTAATTTCGTATGTGTGATGCTTCCTGATTAAATCTAGTATTGGTGTCTTCAGGATTTGGTTTCTTTTTCACTGATTTGAGAATTGATCAGTTGAGGCTTAACTCAGGAGCAAGTATTTATGCCTTCTCATTATCTTAAATCCTGATTAGCAGTAAATAGCCATTCTCTCAAAACTGGAATGTTGAAGTCATTAACCACCTAATGTCCTATTACATAAAAATCCTTCAAAGAGTGTGCGCAATTACATTATCATGGAAGTAGAGCGCCTTGCAGCTCTAATCGTTGTTAAACATTTTTGTCCCTTTCTTTGTGGCACAAATGTTACAGTATATATGGTCTATGCTTCCTTAAAATGTTACAGACTATGAAAGATCTTACTGGAAGACTAGCTTTATGGGATATAAAAATTCATCATATCAACTTGTATATCATCTGATGAGCAGGACATGAAACATGAGTGTGGATGGAATGAAAAGATTGCACCTACTTTATTTGGAAAACAGAAAAGCTGAATGGTTACACAACCTACTCAGGGTGAAAGACTCTTAGATTACAAAGATGGACCAGTTCAGAAGATGCTAAAACAACATTCACTAGTAGCCAAGTTCTCATTGAAATACTATGCTAGAAAAATAATAACTGACTGGTTGCCTTACTTATGGCCTTCAGAATGGGTTTTAGATATATTGGAAGCCCATAATACCTTAGGACATTGAAGAGACAAAAAGATTTCAAAATTTCAAAATTAATACTATTGGGAAGTAATGCTGGACTCCATAACGGAGTTTTAGATGCCTGAATAACTTTTTAAAAACAAATGCCGTATAAGACTAAGTACAATTATCAACCAATGACTCCTAAATATTATTTCAAACCATTAATAGATGTTATAGGTCCACAAAAATCAACAAGAGGAAATAATATATCATTTTCAAGAATTGAGATCTTCATGAATTGGGTCAAAGCAATTGTCACCTTTCTGAAAACTTCCAAGGCCACCATCAATTTTCTATATCTGAATATATATTTACACGGCATGGTTTCTTCAATTTCTTTATATGTGATAATAGAATAGTTTTACTTTGATAGTTATGAAAATTTTAGCAACAAGCGTGGGAACAACAACTCTTCTCAGAGCCCTACAACTCATCAACAATTTGGAATGTAGAATGAGCAAAATAGAAAGATGGTTACAATACTAGGAAAAATGGCTACTTCCAATCCCTAAATTAGGCCAATACCTCCTGAGTGCCTTGAGAGTTTGGACTTGTGGATGAATGTCATCTGAAGCAGGCCCTTCAAAACTTTCTAGCTTGGTTAATGGAGTTAATAAAATGAGACTTGGCTAAATAAAGGACTAAGGTTCTAAGAAATAAGTGAATGATTTGAAACTTGGCTAAATAAAGGCCAGAGGTTCCAAAAAAATTTCTTATTTAGGTACTTAACCACACATGGGTCCAAAGTTCCCAAAATAGATAGTTAATATTTAGGGACTTAAAAACACTAGGGACAGTATTCCCAACAACGGGCTTTACTAAAAAGCTTAAATAATAAAGGTGTAAATGTTAAGGTATTTTATTTGGAATTTTGAGTACCAGTTCTAGTAGTTCTAAAAAAGATAATGACAAAGTTTAAGTGATGAGATTAGGAGAAATTTCCAGAGCTTAATGATAATGCTTATTAAAAGCGATTTATCTCAGGTAATTTTTTTAGCATTAGTTGTGCTCACCCAAAATGGGGAGCCACCACACATCTTTATTTGCAAATGGGCCAAACAAAGGGATTATTAAAAATAAAATTTTTTATCATGTCACCTCAGCTAACAGCATATGAAGCCATATCAGAAGGTGAGGAAGATTTGAGGGACCTTTTATCTGGTGCCCACTTTAGCTGGCGGACCATGGCAGACAACATTGGGGTAGGGCATCAGTGACATGAGGCATAAGGAGGTATATTGTGGGTTTTACTTGATGATGAGACCGGCAGTGTCCATTACATCAACATAATGAGCAAGTTAATGCTCAGCAAAAGTGATGATAGCAGGCACACAAGTAGATGACTTGATGCGCTAGCAGGTTTTGGGATAATTGGGGTTGAAAAGAGAAGTTTTTGCTGTGGCGATGAAAGTGAAGCTTGAACCAAAAGTAAGCTCCTTGATTCATACTTCGTATATTTCTCAAAATTGTGATGAAATTGGAATAGGAATACCCTCAACAAGGGGCTCCATCGCCCATGAAATTGCTGGCAAATTAGGGTGTTGTCAGGGGCAGCTGCAGCCTCAACTGCCATTTTGTTAATATTTTTAGAAATTGGAAACCCGTTTCAATGGCAAAAATGGTAGGGACGCAAATCAGGAGGGTCAACAAAGAAGTCCTCCAAAGCAAAATCCAGTTTTCACATAGTATGCCGTTCCTCCTCATCAATCCATTTGAGAGTCTTAAATGGATAGGATTCAGCCAGCACTGGGCCAGCCACTGGAATTGGGCCTGTGTCAGGAGCTTATTGGTAACGTGCTGTCAACCATGGAAGCTCAGCTGAAACTGGTTCAGCCACTGACTTAGGATTCTGTAATTTGGTCAAATTTGATTTCAAGTTTTAAAATTTTGTTTTTTGATACCCTGCTGCTTTTGGAGCAGCGCCAAATTGTCCCTGAGGTTGGGGGAGGGAGGATTGAGCTGAATTTAAAAAATTGGGGCAAAATGGCTGCAGGCCCAACGCCAGAGGGATGAGTGGTGGAAGAAGCGGAAGCAGAAACTGTGGGGCACTTGCATTTTGAGTGGTCAAGCTTGAAGCACAAGGGAAAATGACGCGTCCTTTTTTGATGTGCACACAGAATGTGTGATCAGGGGTGGGTCTGAAACAGTGCAGGGGGAATTGCGAGATGGGAATGATGATGAAATGGGCAGATTGTCACAATAGCGAGGCCCTGCCAGACTTCTGCCCCTTTTGGAACCACAAACTGCAACATGGGGTCTGCATCATAAATGAATAAAGCCTCTGTGAGCTTGTGATGGAGGGTTCATGGGAGAGATGGGAGGGCAACTAAGCAAATTGGACTATTAAAGTAGCCTCATCTGAGAGCAAGGCTTAATTGATGGAGAGGGATTTTTTTAAATTAATTGCAGCTTGGCTTCTGCCACTGCATCGGCTTGAATGGAAGCTGAGATCAAAGTACCCCTTAAAGGGTGGAAGTCAATATAACTGGTTGGGTTTAAAAACTGCCGTGGTTATCTCAATGATGGCAACGCTTTCATATGGGAAGAGATTCCCATATTCAACCTGGAGGCCAAAACGCAAATTGATCTGTGGGAGCACCAAAGGGCTCCAGAGCACCATCTGGGAGGTTGTGAGATGGTGGGACAAGTCCTAAGGGGGACATAACGCCCAGTAACGTTGGGAGGGCTAGCAGAGCCATACCAGGCATGCTTTGGCGGCAGCCAAAAGATGCCAGATAGCAGTGCATTACCACCCCAAACTGGGGCAGCAGGCGTCAATTGCATCATTATTGGTAAGTTTTGGCTTAATTGAGTGGTTTATTTTAATTTTTTAAAAAAATTATATTTGACTTCAATTTAAATATTAAAGCAAAATAAAGATCCTATATACTAGCATTCTCATTTGTTCTTCTCTGTAACTAAGTGACACTTCAAAACTGGTAGATTAGAATGGTGATATCCAAATTGGGCCATTTAAAGAAAACTAGAGCTCAGAGTGTTTTCCTTGAAAAGATTTAATCCGCTGAAATTAGTCAAAATATGGTCAGATGGCCTTTGTAAAAAATAACTACCATATTACCAAACTTTTATTCTGTCATGGGGTGACAAGAAGTAATTCTGACAAACTAAAATAGAAACGATAAAAGTACTTAAGGCCACAGCATTAATACCTAAAAGATTTAGTGAAAGAGGGCGTGTCAGCGGGGTTTTAGGGATCTGCCAAATAGTAGATTATTACTATAAACCAATACTTATAAAAGCAGAGACCGCTTGCAAAGTAACTAAAAAGCTCAAATCCTATATTTATTTATTATTTGCAGTATGATATTAAAGATATAAAATATGGTATCCAGATGGTTAGTCAAACACAATTACAGTAGCTGCCTATGTCCCCAGCCCCATCTTTTGGTTTGTAGTCCATAATGAGCCACAAGTCTAGAAGGACCTCAAGCAATGCTATTATATGCTAATTTAACAGAAATTTTCCAGTTGGTTCCCCCTTGCTCCAATGTCACTTCTGACCTGACACCTGTTCTAGGCCAATGCTAAGTTCGAGTAGATGATCTTCCCATTCTGTTTTTTGTTAGATCAATCAAAACGCAAATATCCTCCATTGAGATTTCTGACAGACCTTAGCCCGACTCTCCAATGCTCACCTGGCGCCACTCCTGTGGAATTTCTGTCTGGGATGCGCTCTTGCTCCCCTCCATTAAAGACTGCTGTTGCAACAGTTTCTACTCCAGAAAATCAAAATCCTCCTCAGCTCATAACTGCAACTTTAGCAAATCAGGAAGCAGCTTAGACTAAGTTTCAGATAATATTACTCCCATATGGCAGCCAAACTACGCTCCTATGCTAATGCCCCAAGCCAAACCAGCCAGAATCCTTGGGCCTTATTGGTTGAAGTTGATTATTGGGTGATTTACTTTAATTTATTGCGAGAAAGTCCAACCATGGGATGGACACTTCTGAATATGACTCAGAAGAGACAAAACTTAGTACCAGGGAAGGCACCCCAGAGAAGCGATGCTATCTCTTGTTGCCAGCGGGAACGCCACTTATGGGGAGGGGGAAGGAACGTGTGAATGGGCCGTAGCCACTATTGAGCACGTGTGGAGGAAGGGGTCTGATTTGATGAACCAGACTGGGAACCAGGAGGAGACCAGCTGTTGGCGACGCAGTGGGAGGTATCCAAACATCCACGCTTGAAAGTGGTCCACCAAATGAGACCAGAATCTGTGGACAGCTTCTGGGAGGGTGGGGGTGGAGCCTGCGATGGCATCTAAGACAATCGTGTGGATGGTCCACATGGCGATTGCAACCACCAAAGCATGGAAGGAGGGTGGAAGGGAGGAGGCATTTGATAGAGCAAACATATCTCTTGACAGACTGAAGGGATGCGTTTGATCCTGGCCCAGCAGACTTTGAGCTTCGCGCCATATCATTTTAGAGGTAGGGCACTTCTCCAGGCGGTAGAACAGCATTCCATACTGGCCACACATGACACAGGGTGAGTGTAAAGCGTTAGAGCGCTCAGCTGTACGATACACCCACCTCAGGCAGCGCCACAAATGGGAGCGGACTTGAGGCTGCAACAGAGGATGGTGTGCATATTTCCAGATAGTTTTTTGGGTCTCAATGGAGTAAAGGATGTCCATCATGTCCAGGTAGTCCACCCTGGATAAACATGGGGCCTTTTGGGGATCACGCCACCTTGGATGGGTAGCCCCTGTACCTTTTGTGTGAACTGAGGAGAGGGGCGGCCTCTCTGGGCTGTGTGTCTGCTAATACAAATTCTCCACTCAGTGCTCCGCATGGAGAGGAGGATTCATTTTTAGTGGGTTTTAGTCCCGTGAGGGCCTGTGGCCAATGTGTGTGATGCGAGGTATTTCATCAAAGAGTGGGGGTTCGATGGGTTGTTGAGGCCCAAGGCTCAGGAGAAGTTAGAGTGGGCCGCGCGGGACCAGTGTTGGGAGGGGAGCGTAGGGGCGGTGATGGCCGCTATTCAGGTGCCCAGGATCTTGGCAGCATGGGCTTTGAAGTCAAGAAGTCTCATGCCACCATGATGATGAGGGCCAAACATGACCTCAAGCTGTACTGGTGGAGGGAGGCCTGACAAAAGCCTTCCTTGCAGCAAGGCATACAAGGATTTGAAGAAGCTTGGGGAGAAGGGGATGGCGTGGGCCCCAAACCAGACTTTGGAGAGGAGCATAGAGTTGGCTAAAACAACCCTGCCAGTAAGGGAAGTAGGTGGGCTCTGAGAGAGGCGATTTGCTTTGTCACGTTGTCCAGAATACGGCACTCCAATACTGCTGACGCATATCCACCTGCCTCCATCCACACGCCCAGATGGCGTACCAGTCATATGTTAGGACGTGGCACAAAGGGGAGCACCAGTGGGGCGGTGTGTGTTGAGCTGGTAGGGCGAGGACGTGGACGTGCAGATGAGCCAGGTTGGGAACTAATTGCTGGGGTCCAGCAGTTCTGAAGCTGACCAAGGAAGATTATTTCAGTTTTGGAAGCGTTCAGTGGCGCGTTACTTACGCGGGAATAATCCTGGATGAGAGCTTCAAGCGCGTGTGCATCTTGATTATTAGACACCCCTACCACACAATCATCTGCGAACGCCATTATCTTGACTGGGGCTTGGCCTGGCACATGGACCTCAGTGATTTGGGCATTCACATTTCGCAGTAGTGGGTCAAGGCTGAAGTTGTATAAGATTGGGCTGAGGGGGTCCCCTTGTCGCAAGCCCCTTTGAGGGCGGACTACTTCTGTTAGGAAGCTAGGGCCACGTACTGCCATTGTTGCAGATTCCGTGAGCAGCATCACCCAGTTGATGAAGCGAGGGGTAAGCTGAATTGATGGAGGCAGGCCCTGAGGTATTCCAGTTTACTCTATCATAGGCCTTCTGTTGGTCCAAGAATACAAGTTCCCCAGAGGCTGTGGACTGACATGCATTAGCCACAGTGTGCACGTTATCCCAAATTGACCTTCTGGGTATGAAACCGAATTGTTCTGGGGAGATGGTGGCAGATGCTACAGTCCCTAAACGGTTAGCCATGATTTTTGTTAAAATTTTAGTGTCTGTGTTTGTTAAAGAAATGGGGCGCCAGTTGGCTAGTCTAGTTTATCCTCTATCTTGAAGAGTGTGACGGTAAAGGCCTCATGTCTTCCTGGTAGGAGGCGCATTTCCAACAGGCTTTGGTTAAGTGAGGCGAGCATCAATGGGGATATATATTTTTATACTTTTTGTAGAACTCATACGGAATGCCATCTGGGCTGGGCGTTTTTCAGTTTGGCGCACCACGAATGGCTGTCCATAATTTGTTCAATGTAATCAAATTCATTATTTCTAGGTATCAAAAATGGTGCGGATATGGGCTCAGTTGAGAAATTCCGCCACTTCAGCTGGCTGAATTGGACCGGATTGGTACAACTTGGAGTAATACTTTTGTGTTTTGATTGCCACTTCAGCTGGCGTATCTGCAATGTAATCTTCTGATCTTCGCACCTGTGTGCAGGCCACACTCTGGCGTGGTGTGAAAATTTTTCTAAAGAAATGTGCGGTGCACTTGTCGCCTTTTGTGATGTGTGTGGCCCTGTACTGAACACAAACCTGATGTTTGTGTTGCCTTTCAAGTGCGTTGAGGTGGGTGGCTGCCTCTGCCCACTTCTCGGCCCCATGCAGAGCTGTATCCTGTAGCTGAGATATTGGACTCCAGGTGTGCCAACTCTGCCAGAGTGTGCGAAATGACTGCCAATGTGGCTTGTGAGCATCTGGAGGAGAGATGGCAAGAGTGGCGGATGGTGTCATCTTTGAAAGTTGCCTTTGTGGAAATGGGGTCCATGCAAAATGGTGCAACAAACTCTTTTGCCAAATTTTCCACTTCCACCCACATGGAAAATCCTGGTGATGCGAGCTCGGGGGGCAGATTTTGCACCAAAGTGGGGCCTTAGCAGCTATGAAAGGTAGGTGGTAGGTTAACAAGACCAGTCGATGGTCAGAGAATTCCATTTTTGTTGTTTTGAAGTGGGAGATGTGGGGTTGGAATTTTGCCAACGTTAAGATAAGGTCGATGTGGGTCATAGACCTTAATTGGCCATTGTGTACGTGGGGACACATCATGTTTTTGAGCAGTGGGGCATGTCGTGGCAGCGCATTCATTAACCCAAGGGTGGCCTTTAGAAATTGCAGTTATACATGACCCTGGGGTGTGGGGTGAGGAAGGCCACTGGTCCATTGGTGTGTTTAGCCAACAGTTCATGTCGCCAACTAGGAAAGAGTCTGGGGTAGCAGGAGAGATTTGACCAATAAGAAAAATTCCTGACGCTTGCGTGCATTGTTTAGGACATAGATGTTGACAATTGCATGCGCTACATTGGCCCACGAGAAAGTGACAACGAGAACTCGGCCATTTTTGAATGTTTTTGATGATAAAAATTTGAAAAAGTTTTTCTGAATTAGCACCCCACAGTGCTTCAACCAAAAGAAAAGGGATGGGAGGAGCATTGTTTTCCAAGCTTCCTCAGAACCTTGTGGACAGTGGGACTCCTGGATGGCCAGGATATCCATGGGTAAATTGTGTTGTAAAAACTCAGTTTCCTAGCCCGGGATGGGGAGGAATTGAGTCCAGTGATATTCAACATCCCTAAAGTGAAGGTTTCCCCCATTGTACCTTAGGTGTTGGGGGGTGGGCACCTGGGCCCACCAGCCTCCTCTAAATCCCCACGGGCCTTCACAGCAGCACAGGTATAAGCAGCAATGCTATCAGTATTTTTGTTAATTTTTGCGGAAAGAGTTGCGTTGGCTTTAGCCTTCACTTTTTGTTTTCCTGACATTGGATAAATTTTTTGTGGTGTGGAAGAGTTCGATGCACCGTTGAGCAGGTCAAAAAAATTTTTTAGTTGGGATGGGTTATAAGTCGGTTTCAACCGGAGCTTGGGTGCAATGATTGGGTGAGATTGAGTCCACCATTGGATCCTCAGATTGAGTGGCCCACTCGGCATGGGCTTCCCCAATTTGATTGGTTGATGGATTCTTGAGTTGCTTCCGCCATGAAGTTTTCAATGTCCTCCTGGCTTTGTGAAGTGTGGGATAGTGGTGGTGGCTTTGGCCGCTTCCTTGGCCGCGGCCCTGCGGGAATGCTTGGCCTTCTTCCGCTCTTGCAGGGAGATAGGCTTTACCAGTAGGTAGCAGCCTTGTGCTCCCCACGGGAAAGCCTCTTTGGTGCTTGCAGTTGGTTTGTAGTGCACCTCTCTGCTGGCCATGGCCACCGAAGGGTGCTCTTGGAATGTGACGCCCTCCTTGGTGGAGTATGCATGCGCCTTATGGCCAAATGCATCACAGTGGGTGCAAATGGGGGGCGCGCTATCCACGGTCACCTGGAATGGGTGGGTGGTATGCCCTACAATATCAATAAAAATGGAGTGCAGGATCTGGGTTAGGTCCTTTGCAATCTCCTCAGTTGGGGTCAGGACTGCGATGGCTTTGCCAGTGCACAGGTGTGGCATCAGCATGAAGCATTGCATTTTGAAAGATTGTATTTTGCCATATATGGTGAGACCATTTTTCAGGTGTTGTTCCAAAATGTCACGTTTTACCGTAGTAGGCAAAAAGTCAAACGTGAGGAAATTTGGTTTGATTTTGTCCATCTGGTGCATTTGGTTTTGATGACCCATTGCCCTTTAGGGAGGTCGACCACTACGCGCACTGCCACAGCCTCATCTGCTGCCTCTTTGCTTTCAAAACCTAGGTCCATCCAACCACATGACATGGAGTGAGGTGCGATGTACACCGCGGTCAGGAAAATTGTGTGCACATCTTCACAAAATGTTACCCACAAGGCCGTTTGTTGGATGTCCAGAAACACGCGGACTCCAAATTCCACCAATGAAAGTGGCTGGGAGTGTGGCGTGCTGATGTACTGGTTGCATTATGCTTGCCATGCAAGTATTTCTGGGGAAATAGTGACCGCCAGTTTTTTAAAATTTTTGTCTATGCCGCCAGTTTCTCTGGGGCGTTTTTGAACGTTGGAGGCCGCGGGCCTTCCACCTGCTCCTCTTACCTTACTTGCCCAACTGTTCCCTGACATGGGCGCAGACTAATCTCCTCTGTGAGATTTTCAAACTATATTCAGACTTGAATTGAATAGGTTGAAAAAGTGATTGCAACGAGAAAGAAAAGTCATTATTGGGTGATTTACTAAACCATATGATCTCCACATTAAACGTTCCTTAATTTATATAATGAAGCTCAGTTAACCCTTGTTTCTATGTCCCCAGAAAAACGCCGCTCCATTACTAAGTGACCAATAACTAGCTGTTTATGATGTTGCTTTTCTTGACTGTATCCTCTCCTTAAAGCTGTTACCAAGATAATGGTGATGCTTGCAGGGGATACCCATCCTCCAATTATCCCATCTATCTTAGCTCTTTGGAAAAGAAAATCTTTTTATTTTATAAAAAAGCCAATGATGCAACTTAGAATGTTGCAGTGCTAATGAGGAATCCCAAATCAAAATTACCCACAAAAGTATTGCCACTTTCCCAAGCTCTCTGACGCCTGCTTAAAGCTGAAGAATCTCTTTCCATCTATAATTGCAGGCTTATCTATAAAACTTGTCAAATACTTTTCCATAGAAAATCTGAGTTGCATACTGCCGGCACCCCTACACCCTTTCTCTCCGCCTTGTCCCATGCCTTATATGGGATGAGGAAGACACCACCAAGGATGAGCCCTCCAATCCTCCCTTTCCTTTTTCTATGGTTGGAAAAGCGGTTTTCTGCTTTAATACCTGTTTAGTTGTGTTTTTTATTTTTTTATCTGTTTGTTCAATTTAAACATTTCTTTTCATTTACATAATTTTCTTTTCGCTCTGTGAGCAGTCAGTAATGTACTTCTCTTGGTCAACTACCTTAAGTTAACAAAATAAAAATTAGAATAACCTTTAAATTCATAATGTAAACATTTATCCATAGTAAAAAATAAGGCAACAATTGATATACTACACTCCCATATATTAGTTATGATTTTATATAAAATAATTTCCAGTCAAAATTAGCTGTGAAAACTTTAGTTATGGAGATAAGTAAAACTTGTGTAAACCTTTATAATGATATAATACCATTACATGTCAGCAACTTAATGTGCTCACTAAATTAAAAATGAGTTAAGATACTTATAAAATTAACATACTGAATAAGATCTAAAAGTATCCCTTTGAATATAACTTTATAGTAAAAATTCCATCAAATTTTAATAATCCTATACAATCTATTTTTATTGTCAATGTCCATCCATAATGCAAGCAGACATATATCAATTACTTTATAATGTTGATATAAAAATATAAAGTTTAAGATTTTGCTATATAGAAAATCAGCCTTAAAGATGGAGAAACTTGTTCCAGCTATTTTTTCATCAATTTCATTCCTGAAAAGGTATGATAGACTGCACACAGGTCTGACGACCAGATAACTATATAGCAGAAAAACCAAGAGAGTCATGATCAAAAGTACACAGTTTTTCTACAAATTTATATAAATCTAAACTGGTCAAATTAGTAAAATCAAAAAATTCACTGAAAATGTACATATTGACATCATGGCTCAAAACAAACAAACTATTTTATTTAACCGAGGTAAGCTGACCAGGGGACAGACATTACTGGATATATGTGAAACTAAGAGAATAACTAACAAGTATAAAATTGGCACCCCAGGGTACCAAAGTTACCCCTGTTGCCAGCGGGACTGCCAGGTATGATGGGGTTGGTGCACTACTCTGAAGGGGTTTCCCCTGATATGGAGCAGGTGTGAAGGAAAGGGTCTGTGTGGAGGAACCAGAGTGGAAACCATGATTCTATGAGCGCTTTTTGTCTTGGTCTCATATATCCATAGAGCCAGGCTTGGAAGTGCTCTAGTAAGTGGACATGGAATCTGTTAATAATCCCATGAATGGTTGGGACCGTGCCCTTGAACGCATTTAATGCAATTGTGTGTATTGTCCACATTGCAATGGTATTATTAGGGAGCGGAGGGTAAATGGGATTGGTGACTCAATCTGGAGCGCGAAGATACTTTTTGATATCGAGAATTCCTGTTCGTTTTAAATCTTGAGAAGCGTGTGACTTCCTGCCATATATAGCTTTGGTTGGGGGGCATGTTTCTAGGCGTTGATGTAGGGATCCCTCCCCTCCATATACTGCACATGTTTTGTGGAGGGAGTTGGAGCAGTCCGCAATCCTATAGGTCTTCTCAAATAGCGCCAGGCGTTTGCTCTTATCATTGGCTGTAGGAGTGGGTGGTGTGTCATTTTCCACATTGCTTTCTGTGTGGTTAAATCATGAGGGATGTCCAGCATATCTAGGTATTCTATCCTAGCTATGCTTGGGGTTGTTGCGAGCATATCCCTCTGGGGGTGGTTTTCTGGGTTTCTTAATTTGAATTGGGGGCTGGGTCGTCCCCTTCCCTGTATAGTACCCATGTTCTCTATGGTCTATCCAATATGGCGGATAGTTCAGAGGATATGTTTGAAATGAGGAGAGGTTCCATGCGGACCTGTTGCAGTAGGGTGCTTGGCAAGGTATGAAAGTAGTCTGGGTGGACTAAGTGAGTTGGTTAATTTGAGCGCCTGTGCAAAGTTAGTTCTTGTTGCTTTGGACCAATGTTGTTGCGGGAGGTCTGGAGCAAGGATTTCCTTTATCCAGGTACCTAGGGTGTGATTGTCATCGCTCTCAAAATCAATTAGTCTCATGCCTCCACTTGAGCGCGGACCAAATAGTGTTTCCATCCGTATAGGAGGGTGAGAGCCAGGCCACAGCAAGCCCTGGATAAGCGCGCAAATTGAGGTTATAAAGGTAGGTGAGAAGGCTATCGCATGGGCCTGGTACCACAGTATTGGGAGGATGAGCGAGTTAGCAACTGTAACTCGTCCTGTTAGTCTTGGGGTTCTCCCCTTGAGGGAGGCTACGCGTTTGGATACCCGTTGTAACAGGTTACTTTCCATTGTCTCATTAGCATATCCCCCTGATTCTAGCTAGATTCCAAGGTGTCAGACAGGAGTGGTGGTGGGAGGTGTTGCAAAGGGTAAAATGATTGGGTTTTTTCTTCGTGTGTTGGTATGAAGTTCTGATGTTGTGGCCCAATTGTTTGTGTATTTGCCTAAGAGGATGATTTCTGTCTTCCTTTTGTTGAGCGATGCATTGCTCACCTTGGAGTATTCCTCTAGAGTGTTTTCCAGCTGTCGGGAATCTTCATTGTTTGCTATACCTGCTATGCAGTCATCTGCAAAGGCCAGTATCTTGACTGTTGGTTGTCCTTGTGCGGTTATCCCCATGTTCGTAAGTCAGTTACTTGGAGGAGCGGGTCAAAGCTGAAATTTTATAGCAGTGGGCTGAGGGGATCCCCTTGTTTGAGCCCTCTGTGTGGTTTGATATCATTTGTTAGGAATCCAGGGCCGCATACAGCCATAGTTGCAGATTCTTTTAGGAGCATCGCCCATTTTATGTTTCTTGGTGGAAGTTTGAAGGCATGTAGACATTTTATAGGTTTGGCCAGCTAACACGATCATACGCCTTTTCCTGATCCAAGAAGACCAGGGCACCAGTTGCTTTGGATTGGCAAATGTTTGCAACAGGGTGTATGTTGTTCCAGATTGAACGCCCTGGTATAAACCCAAACTGGTTGGGTGATAGGACGTCAGATGCAATTGCGCCTAATCTAGCTGCTAGAATTTTTGTTAGAATTTTTGTGTCAGTGTTGGAGAGTGCAATTGAGCGCCAGTTGGCCAGGTCCAACTTGTCACGCTTTTTATACAAGGTTATAACGTAGGATTCATGGCTCCTGGTAGTAGGCGTGTTTCCGAAAAACTCTGGTTCATTGACGCCAATAGGATGGGGGCGATTTGTTGAAAATATCTTTTGTAAAATTTGTAGGGTATCCCATCAGGCCCTGGGCATTTCCTACGTGGTGAACCGCGGATTATTTCCCAAAGCTCCTCCCATGGAATAAGGGATAGTATATTGTAATTTGGTGGTGTACTTTGTATCTTGGCAGTTTAAATAAATTCTTTAATTTTTTGTGGATCTGTTGGCATATCGCGATATAGATCGGTGTAATAGCAGTGTACTTCCGCTTTGACCTCCTCAGGGTCAGTTGCCATGGTGCCGTTGGTCTTGCAGACCTGTGTGCATGTGGGCTGGTTTCCGCAGGAGTGGAATTGGTGGAAAAAGTATGTCAAACAGTTTTCACCTTCCTTTATGAACTTACCTTTGTTCAATACTTTGATTCTGTGTTGGTGTATAAAGATGAGATTGTTAAGTCGGGCTGAAATTTCTGCCCATTTGCGTCCCCAATTAGGGCTATAGCCAGATCTCGGAGTATTTATTTCCAGGTGGTCTAGTTCTGCCAAGGTACGCTTGATTGTGGCTGTGTCTGCGGTGTACTTGCGTGATGCAATATTTCAGGTTTTAATTATTAAATCTTTCTTGAAATTTTCCCATGTTTCAATTGGATCCAAAGTGAATGGGCTGTGAATTCTGGTTTATAGCCTTGTTTTCATCCCAGTCAAATATCTCAGGCAATTTTATATTTTCTGGGTGAAGCTTTCTCCAAGGCGACACCTGTGTGTGGGATTGGGTTGGCACTAACTGCACCATAACTAATCAGTGATCAGAAAAATTGATCTTTTTTGTTGTAAATTTAGAGATTCTTGAGTGGTGGGATTATGGGATGAGGATGTGGTCAATACAACTCATCAATATGAGCAGTCCCTCGCATATGTTGGGTCTTGTCATATGGGGAAGTATTGGTGATTTGGGGGGAAGAGCACCCTGTAAGCCAAGAGATGCCTTCATTGTGCAATATTCAATGTGTCCAGGTGGGTATCCCCTGGGATTAGGCCATCGATCTGTATTGGGGTTATCCCAGCAGTTGAAATCGCCTAACATGATGATATCTGGCGGGAGGATGAGAGTAGAAATTTTAAAAAAAATTCTCTCAGTCGCAGTGTATGGGTGCATAGATACATGCTAACGAAGTTATTTCATCTTGGCATGTGATTGTTGCTACCAGGACTCAACCGTGCAAGTGTAATGATGAATTTGTAATTTTAAATTTTTTGTTGTTTTGGACTATCACCCCACAGTGACGTCCATACTGATTGTGATGGTGTGACCCTGGTTGACCAAGATTCTTCTTCCCCTTGTAGGCAGTGGGTTTCTTGGATGGCCAAGATGTCTACAAGAGGTTTTCACAGGAATGCCAGCTTTTTGGCTTGGGACGTATGAGCCCTGGCTCCCACAATGTTTAACATCCCTATTGACACTGAGGTAATCGCGGCGCCTCAGGAGCGGTTGGGAGGACCCTCTGGTCCTATCCCACTGCAGCTCATTTTGGCCATGCTCCACGTCTGTACTCCAACTCTTTCACTGCCATTGTTGGTTCTCTTGATCTGACCCAATGATTCAAGGGAATTGCGGTTTTTTGCATTTGCGTCAACTTTTCCTGCACAGGTCTCATGTTGATTTAATGCGGGTTGTTGATTGGATTTTATATTTTTGAGGTTCAACTTTGTTGCATTGTGCACCGCATTTTCACCCAAATTGCGGTTGAATTGTTCCTCAGTATGTGCATGACTGATGACGCTTTGTGGCTCAGTCTGGTTACTGTGAAAATTTTTGACCTGGGCATATTGTTCTGATTGGTTGGTTCAGTGAATATCCAAAATATCCTCCTGAATTTTTCCATGGTTAATGGCGGATTCCGTGTGTGCCGCCACTTCAGCCGCTGCTCTCTTGCGGGCTTTTTGTGCTGCTTTACGCTGTTTACTTGTAACTGGGTCCACGTTGGAGTATAGTCCATCTTCACCCCAGCGGAATGGGTGGTGGCCATCAGTCATTTTGGCGAAGTTTTTATTATCTTTGTCCATAGCTTCTTCACAAAAATCATTTTCCATTAAGCCCTCTTTTACAGGGCATGCATGTTCCTTGTGGTCCAGTGAGCCACAGTGGTTGCAAATGTGTGGTTCGCATTCTGGTGTAACTCAGAATGCAGCAGACTGGCCCCCATCTACGAAGTGAAATTCTGCTGTGCGGGGAATTCTAAATAAATCCTCATCCACTTCTGGGAAGGGGTTGATTACAGTGATAGCTTTGCCCGTGTACAGGTCAGGCATTAAGCGAGATTGCTATAATTTGAGTTGTTGGATTTCTCCATAGGCCACAAGACCTTTGCGGAGCTCCTCCTTGATTACCTTATGAGGAAGGTTGGTGGGGAGCGAGTCAAAGGAGATGAACAAAGTTTTCGCTTTGTTCCATCTGGTGCACGTGGTGCGCATAATTTTTTGCCCTCAGGAAGGGCAATTTCCACACAGATTTTTGCTGCGGTATTGGCTTCTTCGGCTGTTTCAAAACCAATATTGATCCATCCGCAGCCCATGTTGTTGGTGGCTATGTACACTGCGTGAGGGAAAAGTGAGGGCTGTGCCTCACATGTTTTCTCCCACAGGGTCAGTGACTCATCCCCAAGGAAGAGTCTGATCCCGTGTTCCACCTAGGACAAAGGTTGGTTGAATTGAATGTACATGTATTGCGCGTGCTTTACAGTAAAAACCATAAACCCAGACGGTGTCTGAGTTTGCAATTTTAATATGGCTTGGGTTCCTGGTCCGCCCCAGGACGTTTCTTGCCCTTAGTTGCACCATTAAGTGCACCGCTTGCTGTGACGCTCGCCCATGTTTTATTATTTTTGTTATTAAAGTCACCCATCTTTCCTGTGTGTAATTATCCAAATTTGCTGTTCAAATTGAATTGTAGTAACTAAAGTGATTTTTACGAGAAAGAAAAGCTTAAAATCAATCTCAAAACAACATTATAATTAACCTAATATTGTGTGAGATTTTATGGGAAGTAATACTGCGGTGTACCACAAGGAAAATGCCCTGGACCTGATGGGATTCCCTATGAATTTTATATAAAAAAATTTACTAACATATATAATATTTTTTTAGCTTCAATGAATATGTGCATAATAGAAACTTGACTTTTATATGGAGGAAAGGAAGCATACAATGTTACTTAATTCAAAAAAGGAGATAGACTAAACCTATCCAATTGGCGCCCAATCTCCCAGACCAATACTGATACTAAAATATACACAAAAGTTATGGTCATGCTATTAGGGGAAATTGCAATTGATGTGATATCCACATCACAATATTGATTTTTCCCAAGAATGTCCATATGGGACAATATTCACACAGTTGCAAATGTCTGCCAATCTAAAGCGTCTGGAGCGCTTGTCTTTTTAGAACAACAGAAGGTGTACGACAGGGTGAACTGAACCTATCTCAGGGCCTGCATTCAAAAGTTCAAACTCTTAAATAGTTCATAAACTGGGTGATGCTGTTCACAGAGTCAGCCAATTTGGCTGTACGCAGAGCATGTTTTTTAACTAACAAAGTTACTTCACAGAAAGGACTAAAACAAGAGAACCCTCTAAGCCCTCTATTATACAATTTTAGTCTGGATTCCCTAATCCATAACACAACACCGTTCTCTATGGGATCAATGTCTATGGCCAATCACCATTTAAAATGATGGCTTTTGCTGATGACTGCGTGGTGGGTATATCCAATAACCATGATTCCCGAAGAATTATAAAAATATATAAGAATATTCATCCATAAGAAATTCATCACTTAACACTGAAAAAAGTAAATCACACTCTTGGGGAAATATCAGATCCATTGGAAGCCATCTACCCTGGGTCAACAGACTAAAACAACATTAAGACTCATCAATTGACATAGGAGACTAAGATCAGCATTTACCCACTGGAATTTCTATTCACCACCAAGCTTAAAGCTGGACCTGTCCATCACTTGTGGATATGATTGGAAGCAGGAGGTACGCAACATCATGATTAAAATTAGCTCTTAGATAAAATAACAAAACGCATTGCCTCCTTACATGGATATCAAAAGTTCTAACAGGAAGGGTTACAATAGCCAACTTTATGATTTTATCAACTATATGGTTTATGGCCCGTGAAATTGCTTTCTCACCATCCTTTTTTAATACAAAGAACGCCTTAATACAGGGATTGCTTTGACAACCATGATTCCTCTGTACTCCTTGAAACCCTATTTGGCCCTAGGAAAATGGAGGTATGGGGCATAACTAATTATGTAGAGCAAGAGACCCATATACTAGGATCCTAGATAGCTCAGGTGACTAGACCAGACCTTCCAGATATACATTGGGCTAGAACAGCAAGATCAGTTTTTACATGAGCACTCCAATTAAGAAACCCTGATCATCCAAACATACTAATTAAGTATCTGGCATCCCATCCCATAGCTTCAGGACCACACGGAACTCCTGCACATTTCAAATGAATACTCCTAGCCATGAGAAGAGCGACATGGAGGATTCACATAAATGACCAAACCAGTCACTGAGGATGCCCAAGGCTAACTCACAGACAGGAGATCAATGACCAAATAGTCACAGACAATATAATAAGCAAAAGCCCAAATACCATTGCCAGGATTGATTACCTGGATCATATGGATATACCATACAACATGAAGACCCAAAGAATGGTCTGGAGAGCCACACATCACTCACTTCTACAACCCAGGATATGAGCACATGTGTAAAGATGCATGAGGAGAGTATATCACATAGCAGAACAATCAAACTCAGCCCACTCCTCATGCACAATATGGCCAACATTGAATTCTAGTACACCGTTTAGAACAATGTCCAACATCATTAGCTATCTGGAAAGAGGTCATGCTTCTATTACGTTAAGAAAATTGGCAAACATTTAGTTTTGCTAGGAACATGTTTGCTCTCAACATGGAGTCACCTATACATCTATTCCTACGGTTGTTAATAATAGTAATAGCACTATGGATAATATATACTATTGTATTGGAGTCACTTACAGGAGCAACGCGTACCCTCAAAGAAGCCATTAATCGTTTTCACTATCATATATTGGAACATTTCTAATCATGGCTTTCTGGAAACATAACCTCACGCAACAGCAGGAAATCCATACATGGTTCCCCATATGGTTCCAAAATATTGACTCTTTCCTTCACTCATGCTGCATTTAAGGATAAGTCAGCAGAAACACCCTATTGTCTCAATCTTGGTGGTCCTGGAGACAACAAGAGGGGCTTTGAACCCTCTGTGGTGTCTTTAATTAATCACAGTTAATTACCATTTTATCCTCACTATATCAAAAGTGTATGTCCCCTGGTCAACCTTCCCTGAATAAATAGGCTATATAGTAAATCAAGATAAACCTTATCCATAAAAAATTGTCCTATCTTTATTGACTAATAAATTCAAAAAGGTTTAAGCTTAAACTATATCAGACTAAAGTAAATTTATCTATGGTATCACTTCTGCTCTTTAATAGTATATATTAGACTAATTTTTATAAGAACTTTTAGTAGATTTATATAGTTAAGTAATTAGATTAGATCATATGTTTAAAGATAAGGTCTAAGGTAATCTTATATATTTTACAGTAGACATAGTATACCTAAATTATTATATACCCTTATATAAATGGGTTACCATGGAAATACAATAGTTTTGGAGCTTTAATACTTATATGACTATTGACTAAAAAATTTAGCAAGAAGAAACTTTTTAAATAAAAGGACAACACATAGTTACATCATTAATCACATCTTTTTTCATTTATTTCCGTAAATCATATAAAAATCAACTTTTCTTTCTCGTTGAAATCACTTTTGCTACCTATTCAATTCAAGAATGAATCTAGTTTTATAATCTCACAGAGGAGATTAGTCTGCGCCCAAGTCAGGGAGCAGTTGGGCAAGTAAGGTAAGAGGAGCAGGTGGAAGGCCTGCGGCCTCCAACATTTGAAAACACCCCAGAGATACCGGCAGAATAGACAAAATTTTTTAAAAACTGGTGGCCACTATTTCCCCAGAAATACTCGCATGGCAAGCACGATGCAACCAGTACATCAACACGCCACACTCCCAGCTACTTTTGTTGGTGGAATTCAGAGTCCGCATGTTTCTGGACATCCAACAAACGGCCTTATGGGAAAAATTTTGTAAAGATGTGCACACAATTTTCCTGACCGCGGTGTACATCGCACCTCACTCCATGTCATGTGGTTGGCTGGACCTAGGTTTTGAAAGCAAAGAGGCAGCAGATCAGGCTGTGGCAGTGCGCGTAGTGGTCGACCTCCCCAAAGGGCAACGGGTCATTGAAACCAAACGCACCAGAAGGACAAAATCAAACTAAATTTTCCTCACGTTTGACTTTTTGCCTACTACGGTAAAACGTGACATTTTGGAACAATACCTGAAAGATGGTCTCACTGTATATGGTGAAATTCAATCTTTCAAAATGCAACGCTCCAAGCTGAGGCCACACCTGTGAACTGGCAAAGCCATCGCAGTCCTGAACATAACTGAGGAGATCATGAAGGACCTAACCCAAATCCTGCACTCCACTTTTATTGATATCGCAGGGCATACCACCCACCCATTCTGGGTGACCGTGGACAGCGCGCCCCCCATTTTCACCCACTGTGATTCATTTGGCCATAAGGCGCATGCATGCCCCACCAAGGAGGGCGTCACATTCCAATAGCACCCCTCAGTGGCCATGGCCAGTGGAGAGGCGCACTACAAACCAACCGCAAGCACCAAAGAGGCTTTCCTGTGGGGAGCATAAGGCTGCTACCTACTGGTAAGGCCTATCTCCCCACAAGAGCGGAAGAAGGCCAAGCAGGCTCGCAGGGCCGCGGCCAAGGAAGCAGCCAAAGCCACCACCTGTATCCCACACTCACAATGACAGGAGGAAATGGAAACCTTCGAGGTGGAAGCAACTCAGGATACCATCAACCAATCAGATTGGGAAGCCCTCACCAAGCGGGCCACTCAATCTAAGGATCTGATGGGGGGATTTGATCTCACCCAATTATTGCACCCAAGCTCCAGTTGAAACCGTTTTGGGACCCATCCCAACTAAAAAATTTTTTGACTGCTCAATAGTACACCAAACTCATCCGCACCGCAAAAAATTTGTCCAACGTCAGGAAAATAAAAAGTGAAGGATAAAGCCAATGCAACTCTTTCCACAAAAATTAACAAAAACCCCGATAGTGTTGCTGCTAATACCCACGCTGCTGTGAAGGCTTGTGGGGATCTAGAGGAGGCTGGTGGGTCTGTGTGTGCACCCCCTCACACCTAAGGTGCGAAGGGGGAAACCTTCACTTTAGGGATGTTGAATATCACCGGACTCAAGGCCTCCCCATCCCAGGCTAGGAAACTGAGTTTTTTACAACACAATTTACCCGTGGATATCCTGGCCATCCAGGAGTCCCACTGTCCACAAGGTTCTGAGGAAGCTTGGAAAACAATGCTCCTCCCATCCCTGTCCTTTTGGTCAAAGCACTGTGGGGTGCCAATTTGGAAAAATGATTTTTTCAAATTTTTATCCTCAAAAACATTCCTAAATGGCTGAGTGCTTGTTGTCACTTTCTCATGGGCTGATGTAGCGCATGCAATCGTCAACATCTATGCCCCAAATAGTGCACACAAGCATTGGGAATTTTTCTCATCGGTCAAATCCCTCCTGCTACCCCCAGACTCTTTCCTAGTTGGTGACATGAACTGTTAGCTAAACACACCAATGGACCAGTGGCCTTCCTCACCCCACGCCCCCCAGGGCCATGTAGAACTGCGCATTCTAAAGGCCACCCTCGGGTTAATGGATGTGCTGCCACGACATGCCCCACTGCTCAAAAACATGACGTGTCCCCACATCCACATTGGCCAATTAAGGTCCATGACCCACATCGACCTTATCTTAACGCTGGCAAAATTCCAACCCCACATCTCCCACTTCAAAACAACAAAAATGGAATTCTCTGACCATCGACTGGTCTTGTTAACCTACCACCTACCTGTTATAGCTGCTAAGGCCCCACTTTGGTGCAAAATCTGCCCCCGAGCTCGCATCACCAGGATTTTCCATGTGGGTGGAAGTGGAAAATTTGGCAAAAGAGTTTGTTGCACCATTTTGCATGGACCCCATTTCCACAAAGGCAACTTTCAAAGATGACACCATCCGCCACTCTTGCCATCTCTCCTCCAGATGCTCACAAGCCACATTGGCAGTCATTTCGCACACTCTGGCAGAGTTGGCACACCTGGAGTCCAATATCTCAGCTACAGGATACAGCTCTGCATGGGGCCGAGAAGTGGGCAGAGGCAGCCACCCACCTCAACGCACTTGAAAGGCAACACAAACATCAGGTTTGTGTTCAGTACAGGGCCACACACATCACAAAAGGCGACAAGTGCACCGCACATTTCTTAAAAATTTCACACCACGCCAGAGTGTGGCCTGCACACAGGTGCGAAGATCAGATGATTCCATTGCAGATACGCCAGCTGAAGTGGCAATCAAAACACAAAAGTATTACTCTGAGTTGTACTGATCCGATCCAATTCAGCCAGCTGAAGTGGCAGAATTTCTCAACTGAGCTCATATCTGCACCATTTTTGATACCTAGAAATAATGAATTTGATTACTCTGAACAAATTATGGACAGCCATTCGTGGTGCGCCAAACTGGAAATGCTCAGGCCCAGATGGCATTCCATATGAGTTCTACAAAAAGTATTTTAAATATATATCCCCATTGCTGCTCGCCTCACTTAATTAAAGCCTGTTGGAAATGCGCCTCCTACCGGGAGGACATGAGGCCTTTATCGTCACACTCTTCAAGATAGAGGATAAGCTAGACTACCCAACTGGCGCCCCATTTCTTTAACAAACACAGACACTAAAATTTTAACAAAAATCATGGCTAACCAATTAGGGACTGTAGCATCTGCCACCATCTCTCCAGAACAATTTGGTTTCATACCCAGAAGGTCAATTTGGGATAACGTGCACTCTGTGGCTAATGTATGTCAATCCACAGCCTCTGGGGCACTTGTATTCTTGGACCAACAAAAGGCCTATGATAGAGTAAACTGGGTATACTCAGGGACTGCCACCCATCAATTCAGCTTACCCCCTCGCTTCATCAACTGGGTGATGCTGCTCACGGAATCTGCAACAATGGCAGTACGTGGCCCTGGCTTCCTAACAGAAGTATTCCGCCCTCAAAGGGGCTTGCGACAAGGGGACCCCCTCAGCCCACTCTTATACAACTTCAGCCTTGACCCACTACTGCGAAATGTGAATGTCCAACTCACTGGGGTCCATGTGCCAGGCCAAGCCCCAGTCAAGATAATGGCATTTGCAGATGATTGTGTGGTTGGGGTGTCTAATAATCAAGATGCACGCGCGCTTGAAGCTCTCATCCAGGAGTATTCCTGGATAAGCAACGCGGCACTGAATGCTTCCAAAACTGAAATCATCCTCCTTGTTCAGTTTCAGAACTGCTGGACCCCAGCAATTAGTTCCCAACCTGGCCCATATGCTCGTCCACGTCCTCGCCCTACTAACTCAACACACACTGCCCCACTGGTGCTCCCCTTTGTGCCACGTCATAACATATGACTGGTACGCCATCTGGGCATGTGGATGGAGGCAGGCGGATATGCGTCAGCAGTAATGGAGTGCCGTATTCTGGACAACGTGACAAAGCGAATCGCCTCTCTCAGAGCCCACCCTACTTCCCTTACTGGCAGGGTTATTTTAGCCAACTCTATGCTCCTCTCCAAAGTCTGGTTCGGAGCCCACACCATCCCCTTCTCCCCAAACTTATTTAAGTCCTTGTATGCCTTGCTGCAAGGATGGCTTTGGTCAGTCCGCCCTCCACCAGTACAGCTTGAGGTCATGTTTGGCCCTCATCATCATGGTGGCATGAGCCTTCTTGACTTCAAAGCCCATGCTGCCAAGATCCTGGGCACCTGAATAGCGGCCATCACCGCCCCTACGCTCCCCTCCCAACACTGGTCCCACGCGGCCTGCTCTAACTTCTCCCAAGCCTTGGGCCTCAATAACCCATCGAACCTCCACTCTTTGATGAAATACCTCGCTTCACACACATCAGCCACAGGCCCTCACGGGACTAAAACCCACTACAAACGAATCCTCCTCTCAATGCGGAGCACTGAGTGGAGAATTTGTATTAGCGGACACACAGCCCAGAGAGGCTGCCCCTCTCCTCAGTTCACACAAAAGGTACAGGGGCTACCCATCCAAGGTGGCGTGATCCCCACACGGCCCCATGTCCTATCCGGGATGGACTACCTGGACATGATGGACATCCCTTACTCCATTGAGACCCAAAAAACTATCTGGAAATATGCACACCATCCTCTGTTGCAGCCTCAAGTCCGCTCCCATTTGTGGCGCTGCCTGAGGTGGGTGTATCGTACAGCTGAGCGCTCTAACGCTTTACACTCACCCTGTGTCATGTGTGGCCAGTATGGAATGCTGTTCTACCGCCTGGAGAAGTGCCCTACCTCTAAAATGATATGGCGCGAAGCTCAAAGTCTGCTGGGCCAGGATCAAACGCATCCCTTCAGTCTGTCAAGAGATATGTTTGCTCTATCAAATGCCTCCTCTCTTCCACCTTCCCTCCGTGCTTTGGTAGTTGCAATCGCTATGTGGGCCATCCACACAATTGTCTTAGATGCCATCGCAGGCTCCACCCCCACCCTCCCAGAAGCTGTCCACAGATTCTGGTCTCATTTGGTGGACCACTTTCAAGCATGGATGTTTGGATACCTCCCACCTCGTCACCAACAACTGGTCTCCTCCTGGTTCCCAGTCTGGTTCATCAAATCAGACCCCTTCCTCCACACGTGTTCATTTGTGGCTACGGCCCCTTCACACGTTCCCTCCCCCTCCCCATAAGTGGCGTTCCCGCTGGCAACAAGAGATAGCATCGCTTCTCTTGGGTGCCTTCCTGGTACTAAGTTTTGTCTCTTCTGAGTCATATTTGGATTTGTCCATCCCATGGTCAGCCTTCCCCGCAATAAATTTAAATTTAAATGTAAATCATATAAAAATCATGATCTTCTATCACATTATACAACTAGATAATCAATATGATAGCATATGATTATATCAGTTAAATAGTTAGTGTCAAAATATGTACACTTGCCCTAAAGATCATATTTTTTTAAAGTTTTGTCAATTAATAGTCATGTTAATAATATAACTCCTTAGTATTCTCAAAATAATAGAACTATAACTTTGTAAAACTTTCATTAAGTTTTGTGATTGTTTTTTTTGGTCAATAATTAAAATCGTCTTATCCAATCCTTCCTTGTTGAATCAAATTAAGTAATAATAACTAAAATCTAACATCTTATAGATTAAATCTTTTTATAATTCAAAGGTCATTATATTTAGGTGCACCATACCAAGTCAATACATGGTATATCAAATAAATCACAATTCCCTAGGCCAGTCCTAGATATTTGATTGAGTTAGGCTACAAAAAATGCTTTATAGATCTCAGGAGCCTATGAAGCTATTGTTAGAAGTTAATATACAGTGTTTATCAGGGAGTTGCTATAGTTTTCAATGCTATTTCAATGCTTAGGTAGGAGTCATCAAGCAGTGGCCTTAAAAAGGCAGAATATCTAAAAAAGGAAGCTAGTCAAGTGTATAGCGCCTAAGTTTATCCTTATAACTACCATTAAAGATGTGAAACCATGATGTGGTCCCACCTCACTATCTTTAGAATGTCAACAATCTTAGTAAGGGTTGTTTAAAATTTTTTTATATTTTGTGTTTTTAATGGAAAGAAACTCTCTTAAGGCATCTATTGTACATTCACTAGATCTAACTGGAGCCTTAAAGCAGGTGACTAATGACTTCGTTGGAGTTCCTAAAGTTTCCCACCTATTTATCTGATTTCACCCTTATCACATTAGGCCATCTTGTTGTGTCATTTTCTAACCAGAACACTTAGATCAGATATTGTTGATTAACTTATGTGTTTAAAGACGTCCTTATGATAATTTAAGGTATTCTAACATGCTCAACTGGTTACCAGACGGAAAACTATTTTTTGGTGCTCTTTGAAAAATGTTTTTTTAAGAAGACAGGGATCCAAATTTTAGTGTGGAGTGGAACAGTTACTTACTATTAACATTTATATAATTATAATTTATTTTGAGATAAGCCGTTCAGGAGATGGACATTACCAATGCTCAACTAACAAAAAGAACAAATGAAAAGAACTACCCAAACAGAAAGAGTCAACTGCCCAAAATGAGCAAGCAAAACACAAGTGAAAGAGATCACAACAAACCATGTGGGAAAGCAACGATCTGCTCATCCCACAATGGTGGAAGGGGAAGGGGAATTGGGGGCTCATCCTTGGCATCAAAGTCCTCCTCCTTGGAAAGAGTGCAGGTTAAGGTGGAGAGCATTGGTGTGGGGTTCTCAGCAACATGTTGGGTTAGCTCTTTGATGATTGGATGGTCAAGGTAATTACCAGCAGCAAAAATTGCACCTTGGTACTGGGATAAGCATTGCTCCACATGAAGGTGGATGGAAGGAAGCAAGGATAACAAAGAAGTGGTGGTGCGGGTGACTTTTAACTTATCCTAAAAAGTGACAAACAATTCAGGATGGCAGCAGCTTTTTTTTGTTGAGGCTAAGGATGTCACGTTTGCCCTTCAGGGACAGGGGCACAGCAATAATTGAAGGAGGGATACCCTTGGCTAGTATTTCCAAGGATGAAGCAGCACACATGTGGAAGTTGTCATTATTTGGGTGATCAGCTGATGCTATAGCTAGCTGATGGGTAGGGCAGAACACATTGGCGTCTAGCCAGGGGCTGTAAAAATGCCGAGGGAACTGAACGGGGTGTTTTACCTGAAAAATTTTTTAAAGTAAACTTCCAATTCCTCAATAACATTTCCCCCTTTATTGGTTTCAACCAATGAGAAACATGGGTTCAAGTCATGCTGAAAAAAGATGTTGATGAATTGATGAGCTGTGTCTGTCAATTGAAGAATAGCGTGGGACTAAACTGTTGTCCAAGTTATCTCCTGACTGGTTGAAGCGCATGTGGCACTTGACTGAGGAGAGGCCTGATTGGCAGCTGCGGGTGCTGCATCAGCCGCAGGTTTTGGGGGAGGGGGTAGTAGAATTATACCCTATACCAGAAAAGCAGTGTGGTGTGTGGTGTATTGGGGGCCAGATGGAGGCAATGCAGGTCCGGTGGAAGAAGAAAGAGAGGGGCATTTAATCTTTGAGTGATCCAACTCAAAGCAGAATGGACTAATGGTCCACTCGCACTTGATGTGGGCCCAGAATGGGTAGTCAAGGGCAGAAGGAATGACAGCGCTTGGGGAATTGACAAAGCAATTTCATTAAATCTGGGCTAATTGTGGCAAATGCCTGAGGCACAGAGTGGCGTGCATCCCCACTGTGGACCACAAACTGAAGGATGGGGTTGGAGCCATACATGGCCAAACCTTCCATCAACTCCTGATGGAGAACCATGGGGGAAGGTGTGTGGGCAACACCATGAATTGAACTACCACAGTGGTGTCTGTGGGGAGCCAGTTGCGCGTTGTTGGGATAGGGGTACCCTGAAAAACCAGGGGCATGGTGGCTGCAATGGCGGCATCAGCTTCACAAGTGAAGCCTAGATCAAAATACCCTTTATAGGGATGGAATTCTATAAAACTGGCCGACAGCATCACTGCCTGGGCCAAGTCAATAATGGTTTTCTCTGCATATGGGAATAATTTCCCATATTCGACCTGAAGGCCAAAATGCAGCTAGGAGTAGGGGAGAACAAGTGGGCTGTGAGGCACTGCCTGGGCACATGTAAGGTGTATGGCGAGATCCTTGGGTGGAATAAACTGATCTGATGATTTGGTGGGACTGGATGAACCAGTCTGAGCACATTTTCCCACTGGATCAAAAACGTGGGTGGGGTTTTGCTGCTGCCCCACATGGGAGCATCCAGTGAAGTATCTGAGGTCATTGGGAAGTGAATTGGGGAGGCAGTCATAGGCTAAATTTCTTACTTTGCCTTTTACTTTAAAGAAATTCACTCAAAGGTTACTCTGAGCGGAAAGAAAAGTTTTTAATCTTTACTTTTACATTTATAAATATATATAAAAAATAAAAATCTATAAGCATAAAATGACCCTAAACATAGGCGTTTATTGTAATGACTAAATCTTCTGAGAAACTAGCCCAAAAAAATTTTAAAGGCACCGCAAACACCCCTGTTGGCTTTGGTATCAGAACAATAATTGATTAGACATTTATATCCTATAGCTTTTTCTCAAGTAAGATTATACTCTTTACTAGGCCTCGAATTTTGGAGATGCAGTTTTATATGAGTTTTATGAAAGATGAGGAGCTATATAGTCGTTTAAACTTTGACTTGGTAGATCATCTGGGCTCCTTCAAAGAGTGTAATTAATTGACAAAACACTACTTTTATATCCATAATGAGAAATGTTTATAAGGAAATAATTATTCATTTTGAATTTTTGAGCCTGAGACCAGCTTAATGCCATCAGAGTAAATGGTAAAGACCTACAAACTTCTAAATCTTACCTTCTTGGCTCTTGCAAGCTTATTGGCCAAATGAAATCATATTAAAGGCCTTAAATCCTTGAATATATAAAAAAATTTCCTTCATGACCTTATAAAAGGGTACATTTATCTATATTACAACTATAGTAAGATCATATGAAAACAATTATCATTTCTTCACATACAAGGAGTTAAATTATGGTTGCTCACATTTTTTTATCTTAACTAAGAGCATCTGGAGGCAGGATGGTACTATCACATGTCTCTATGTGACACTAAGTTAGAAAAATGTTACAATGCATATATGACTCCCTCCTACTACATTGTGTCTGGACATCCCGCCATGTTCACCCTCATTCCTTTCTTTTGTAGATGACCTCACTAGCTTGAGGGTACTATTCACCTTTGGTGATTGCTCATGATAGAGAGTCATCAATGGCTTCCCCCTCTTGAGTTAACAAGAGATTATTGCCATTAGCAAATTCAATAATTCTGAAAATTAGATTTTTACTTCTTTATGCTATTTGCACCGCACTTCATATATAACCCCAGTCTATCTGGTCTTAGATTAATAATTAATGCGTAACTCCCAAAAGCCTTTACAAACTTTTGACTTTTGTTTGGATACTTTATTAATAGCCTTCTAGAATCCCTGAATTAAATTAGAAAGTTTATAATATGAACAGAAGTTTATTGTGTCATCATTTTAATTTTTTGTTGATCAATGTTTGTGTTTTGGAAGAGTCATGTGCTAATTTAGCAACATAAGATAAGAAATATAAAGCTTTTTTTCCGCCCATCATCACTTTTGAGCGAATTTAATAAAAGTATCCATTAATTTTCCATTGCCACCTTCACCATATCAGTCTCCATTTTATGTCAGCGGATCCGCCACCTGCTAGCATATTCCACCCTGCAGGCAAACGTGTGAAAACTGGCTCATCCAGTCCGCCTAATGCATCAGGCTGTTTTGTCCCTCCTAGGGACTTATCATTACACTTAGCGCGAGTACACTCAACCCGCCCCCACCCACTAGCCCTACCCTGATCCAATATTCACTTTTGCCTCCAAGTTGAATATGGGCATCTCTTCCCATATGCTGACAAAGCAATAATTGAGATGGCAACATCCACATTTCCACCAGCGGTATTTATTGACTTCCGCCCTTATAAGGGCTATTTTGATATTGGTTTTCCCTCTGAAGAGGACGCAGCTGCAGTAGCATCCACGCCCTTAATATATAAAAACACTCCTATTTCCACAACCTGTACACGCCTCCCCAGTGACACCACAATTGTGGTGACCTTTGCAAACCTTCCTTCACACCTTCCGCCTCAAATACTCTATGATGAACTGATGATGGGGTATCTAAATATGGTACAAACCCCATCCTCCACTTCCAGGTCCCAAGCGGAGCTGAGCGGTTAGCAGCACCACAGGCAATGGCCACCATCACCCCCCACCAACTGACCGAGCCCAGCACATCCCTCCACGCGCCAATATCTCATCTGCACCAGACCACTTTTTTTGGGCTTATGTTGACAATAGCGAAACCATTTGTCCCCTATGCCATGAGTTGGATCATTCCAAGAAATCCTGTAGTTTCAACTTAAAACTAGCAAATTCCTCCATGCCCACACATGGGCCGCACAATCAGCGTTTGAGTGGGGATTTTGGCTGCCCCACCCCCTCGAGCTGAACGCTCAAAAACCAAAAAAAACTTTTTAACCACATCCCAAGCTGGCTTAATTTCAAACAACTTACCTAATCAGGAAAAGGTTTGGAACCATCTTTATTCCAACAAATTTAACGCCCCAAAAATTAACCAACCAATACCTCGTCCATCAGGGTCAATTTTTCTCAATAAAAATCCCTAGGGACCTATTAGATGAAATTGCTGAATCTAGGAAAATTGTACCTCCTCCCAACTTTCCAATTAATTTGAAACCATATCTTCCTTTAGAGTTTGATGCCCCATTCCCACCTAAGAAATATATCCCCAAACCCACTGCTACCCCATTTTTGAGTGACCATCAACTTGCTGAAGCCGCGGTGGCTGCTCCAGACAGCCGCCATCTCCATGAAGACATGGCACAATCTGTTTTTCAATTTGAAGAAGGGCTACATCCACTCCATTACCCTGTTGATTTCCCTGCGGTTGCAAAGGAGGAAATTGAACAATTAAGGGCAACTGCCATCTCTGCTTTCACACAAATTGTTGCGCTGGCAGAATTTTCCCCCACTACGCGCATCACCAGAGCCAATATAGCCAAACTTTCTCAGCTTCCTGATGCACGCATACAAGCTGAACACCATGTTGCTGAACACCTAGAGGCTATGCTCCAGGCCCACTTGTTAGCAATGAAATTAACCCCTTTCCATTTTTCCTCAACCCGCATCCTGTGGATGCCCCAACCCCTTTGCTCTCAGTTTTCGCCCATCTCTTTAGTAATGAAGAGGAAATTGGTAAGCTGTCTGAAACTTCCTCCCTCTCCCCCTCCGCCATGGTGGGATAAGCGGTCCATGACTGCTACACCTGGTTGGCTTGATTTTCCCTTTTTGTTTTGGTGTTCAGCCACTCACTCAGGGCTTTTGGTTTGTGTTGTTCTTTTGGTCGATTTTGTATTGGTACTATCCGTCCACTGGTCAGCTTACCTCAAATAAAGAAGAAGATAAGAAGTATAAACAATAAATTTAGCCTCTCTTCAAGTTCTCTTAGCTCAAGAAGTTAGCTTAAAATAGAATTAAGCTGCCAAGTTAACAAAATATTTAAAAAGAATTATTTAGGTTATGATAACATACTTGTGTTTTTATTTAGAGACAATTCTGATTTGTGCAAATTTTAGTTCTAAATTATGTAGTTTTTAAAAGATAGTCTAAAAGTGATATATAACCAAAGGATCTTGAATTTCAGTAAGTTTTATTTTTTCAATAACCATAATCTTTCATATTATATACCAAGATCTTTTATCTGATTTTCAAAACCAGTTAGATAAGGGTAGAAATAATAGTAATTTATTTTATTTCATTAGGTGGTACCAACATAATGGGGATACACCAATCTGAAACAATAGTAATTTAAAAGGTCAAAAGAATAAAATTCTGAAATGTTTTATACTAAATTTAGAAAAAAATAAAGTTTTTTAGGACAGTTAATAAACTGATCAAAAGCTATAAGCAAGGAATTTTTTGAAGGTATAAGATGCCTTTAACAAGATATTAAGCTTGGAGATTACTAACTAGCTACAGATTAAGAATGTAGTCATGTATATATATATATTTAAGATAATATATAAGGGATAAAAAGTCTAAATATGTTAATATTAATGATCAAAGGCTTCTTTCTTTCCGCTTGGAGTAACTTTTGATTGAACTTAATAAAAAAGTAAACAATTTCTAAACCTACGCCTATGGCCACCTCCCCATTTGATCCCCAAAGACCTCGGATTCTCTGCCAGCTCTCCCATGTGGAGCAGCGGAGAACCCAAACAGCATTTTCCGTTCAATGGGAAATTGTGCTCAGACTGGTTCATCCAGTCCTACCAAATCCTTGGGTTGGTTCATTCTGCCTAAAGATTTCAGCATCCACCTTACACATGCCCAGGCTGTGCCTCACAGCCCACTCATTCTCCCCAAACCCAGCTGCATTTCAGCCTTTAGGTTGAATATGGGAATTTGTTCCCACACGAAGAGAAAGCCATTATTGACATGGCCCAGAAAGTGATGCTGCCAGCTGGATTTATAGTTTTCCGCCCCTATATGGGGTATTTTGATCTCAGTTTCACCTGAAAAGCTGACGCTGCCACTGAGGCCACTGTTCCCCTGGTTTTCCAGGGTACCCCTATCCTCACAACACACACCTGGCTCCCCACCAACACCACTATTATGGTCCATTTTGCAGTGTTGCTCACTCACCTTCCCCCGTGGTGCTCCATCAGGAGTTGATGGAAGGTTTGACCACATATGGCTCCAACCCCATCCTTCAGTTTGTGGTCCCCAATTGGGCTGCTCATCTTGCTGGGCCTCAGGCATTCATCATATTAGCCCAAATTATAACAAATTTGCTTTGTTGATTCCCCCCACACCTTCATTCCCTCTGCCTCTGACCACCCATTCTGGGCCCACGTTAAGGGTGGGAAAACTATCTGTCCATCCTGCTTTGAGTTGGATCACTCAAAGTGTAAATGCCACTATACGCTGCATCTGATGGACCTGCAAAGCCTCTGTATGGCCCCCAATATGCCACACACCCCACTGCCTTTCCAGTATGAAACACTATCCTTCCCCCTACCCCAAAACCTGCAGCTGATGCAGCGCCCGCAGCTGCCAATCAGGCCTCTTCTCAGTCCAGTGCTACAATCACCTCAACCATTCAGGCGAAAGCTTGGATAGTGGTTTAATCCCATGTTATTCATCAATTAACAGCCACGGAACATAAATTTACCAACCTAATTTCTAATATGACTTGAATCCATGGACTTCATTGGATGAAACAAATGAAATGGGCAATGTAATTGAGACTTGATGTCCCAAATCAAGACTCTATACATGTACAGCAACCCATTTAGATCCCTTGGCATTTTTATGCCCCACAACTGAACGCCGCTGTGTTATTCTCTGACCACCAGCAAGCTGTTGCTGAAGCTGAAATCCCAGAAAACACTGACATCCATGATGTAACTGACTCGTCAGTAGCAAAACTTGCCAGGGTATCCTCCTCCCATTATTGCTCTGCCCATAGCCATGCAGGGATGACGTGAAACCCTAAACCTACACACACAAGCAAATGCCGCTTTCTCAGAAAGTTGCTATCACTTTGCGGGCAAGAAAAAACCACCTGTGCCACTGCAGCTTTAATATCCTAGTTTCCGCCCACCCTACTTCATGAGGAAAACTGATTTTCCAAATACCTAGGTGCAATTTTTATGTAGGTAATTTTGATGACCAGCTGGCATTAGTTAACTCACTCCTTATGTCGCTGATCATCCCACACCATTGCTCTCCATCTTAGCCTTCACGCCTTTCTTTGATATGGGATCTGATACTGAGGATAAGTCACCAGTTCACATTTCCCCTTCTGCCATGTTGGGTTGAGCGACTGGTCAAAGTCACACCTGGTTGGTTGTATTCTCGTTCAGTTATGTTTCACCTGCTCTTCTTGGGTGGTTGATAAATCAATTTGGGTAGGTCTGTTCTTTCATTTTTTAGCTCTTCAAGCTTTGGTAATGTCCATCCCCTGGTTGGCTTACCTCAAATAGATTAAATCAATTATCAAAAGCTCTTTTTGATCATAAATTGCATAGATCATATTTTAGACTTATAACATTGTTAGTGATACTATATATATTAAGCAAAAGAAGAAAAGATTAGAATGCCACATTTGTTAATCAATAAAAATTACTTTAAAAGTTAAGCCATGCCATAAGTGCTAGATAGACTTTTTAGTTTCAAGGAAATTTTGTATATGATATATGATATTTTAGTTTAATTTTGTACCTGAGTCACAGTGGGATATTTCATTCTTGCCTTTGAGAACAAGGTTTAGTTTAAGACCTGATTTCAGAGGTAAGAGTAAAGGTATCAATACATCAAAAAACCTGCCAATACAAGGCAACTAAAATTCATGTTATAGGGGAGGATACCCAACTGGTAGAGTAGGGACCTCTACCGCTGTCTCCCCAAGTTCAATTCCAGTACTGGAACTTTGGGTAGGAGACAATTATGACTAAGTTGGCTTTGCGCACCAATGCCCTGAACCGAGATAGCGATTATCAAAGGTGGTCCATGGAGTTCCTGGCCTATCATACGCCGTGCATGGAGGTTTTCCAGATTTTATCCTCCTTTCCCATTCATTCAATTTCCCTTAATTGGTGCGGTATCATCCCCAGGTCAGCCCACCTCAAATAAAATATGAAAAATTCATTTTATAATGCAATAAAATTATTAATCATTTTTTTTCTAGTTTGTAATCTTTTATTTAGTCTTGGTAGTGTTTCAGTCATCATATTTTGATTGTATATCACTAAAAAAGTATGATATAGCTAATTTTGTGTCTAATATTTTTATTTAGTTTTATCTAAAACAAATATAAGTAAACAATTGGTACCCAACTAAAATATATATAAAATTCACCTTTTTGTGCACACATTAAAATTTTGGCTAGACTTCTTCAGCAGTGTAACAATCTGTCAGAACTAGACCGTTTGAACCATTTTTTACTCTAATTCAGATCTGCTAAATTCCAATTTTAACCCAAAATAAGGATCTTAAGGAAAAAGGGTCTTATTAGTAAAGATCTTGTTAAAATAAGAGCAACAATATTTTGATCAAATATAACCCCCCCTTTAAAAATACAAATGCTGTTGACTGCTAAAATTAAACAGCTTCTATTTTGCTAACGCTGATTTTTACTTTATATAATATAAAATTACTTAGAGCGTTGAAGCGTCAGCATCCTTCTCCAGACAATACAACCTGTTAAATTCTTCATAAGTAATCTAGTGTGATACACCTTACAATACCATTGAGGTATAATTTTCAGAACAGCTCCTTTTAAGAACTCTATATCCAACAACAGATAGTGGTTCTCGCTTCCAGGTCACTCTTCCAGGTTGCTTGTTGAATTAATTTCTAATGTGAAGGTAACAATAACGCAACTTGTTTGCCCCTTGAAATTTTCTCTAGTGTTTCCCAATAGGTGAATTCCAATTTTAGTCAAGAGTCTGAACCCCCTGATTAAAATCCTGTTCAAATTTGAGTTTCTTTGATATTTTGATGCCATCCATAAATTTCAACTACTACTATATAACCTTCTGGTGTAATTTAGACTATTAATCATTAACTAATAGGCTGTCTCTTCCTTGATAATCAGACCCACTAAATTAAAAATTTCTACCATTGTTTCTGATATGCAAAAACTTTATAACTCTCTTGTTTTACCTACTTTGAAGTTGGTATCACCTAAACTGAATGATATTTTTGTTTATCTATGCCACCTGCAATACATCATTTTAGTTCAACCCTTAATATTATCACTAAGGAATTATACAACAATCTTTTTAATCACATGAGCTGCACACCTTCATGATAGGTTTTAAATTCTGCCACCATGGTAGTTCAAGACAACTACGATGTCACTTTAGAAATTCAATACTATTTTTTTAGTCCAGAACTAGTTGGCTCAATTGTATGTTGTGGTGGCTAATCTTTTATGAGAGGAGGTAGCTTCAATATCTGATGATATTACCAGTATTGCTGCCAATACGTTAAGCTAAGCTATCTCTTACCTATATGGTTTTCAAATTAAGTATTGACACATCCAATTTCTTGTCTATAATTGATAAAATTAGAGATCACTCTTAATTCAAACTGACCAAATAAAAATTTATCTCTAAATCTACATCTAGTGATAGGGCCTCCTAGGCCCTTGGGCCAAAGGACCTAGTGGAACCAAAGGATTATATGGCCAACTGGTCACAAAAGTCATACTGGTACATATGGATCTATTGTATTGTATGGACTTATTGGACCAGATGGGCCAATTGGACCTATAGGGCATACCACCCTAGTGATTCTCTTGAACTATTGGGACTCCTGAATTCTCAATGCCCCTCTTCTCTACATTTGATTATAATTATATATGAGAAAGAATTAATTCCTTAGGTTAGGAATCACGTGCTATTTCTTAAGGGTGTTGGCTGTATCAGAATGGTGAGCTAGTCAATTTAATCTTTACCATAAATGCTCTAAAGGAAGAATTAATAATGACATTAAATCTCTTTTGTTTTGAGCATTTATTAATCAAATTTTAAAATTTAATTAAAAGTTTCTACTCAACCTGCTTTTTTACATGCACTGCTACAAGATAATGTTGATGAGTTTGACGCCAGCTTCCCTTGCATGGGGTGGCATAGCACCGCCTCCTGGTGTCTATAAGCAATTAAAACGCGCCTGAGCTGGCCCAGCTTGCCCCCCTCAAACACTTCCAGTTGCTACGTCCTGCCTCAGGACCTAGCCCACCACCTTGCACTCTTCCAGCCGGTGCTTTAAAGCCCCCTGGCGCTCCCTCAGAGCAATCTGCGTTCCATCCTTTGGGTTAAGTATGAAACTTCATCCCCTATGCAAACGCGGCCATCATTAAGATGGTTATGGCGGTTTAAAATCTGCCATTTTTCTAGAAATCCGCCCCATCAAGGATTACTTCAACCTGGGATTCTCTTGTGAGTCCCACACTATGGCGGCAGTACAAATGCCCCTGATTTATAAAATCATCTCAGTCCCAAATATTAAAACCTGTTTGGTGTATGAGGCCATGCTTTTGATCCAGTTTGCCAGAGTGCCCTCCTATCACCAAAACGCCTCTGCCATGAATTCATGGAGGGCTTAGCTGCCTATGGCGCTAACACCATTTTGCAATTTATGGTGCATAATGGCTTGATTGCATTACTGAGCCTCGCACATTTGCAAGATCCAGCCCTACCACAGAGACACCCTCCTCACAATCCCCCACGCTGTTATCAGATCTGCCCCAGATCATCCCTTCTAGGCATTCGTCAAAAACAGCCGCACCATCTTTCCATTGTGCTTCAAACTTGACCATATAAAGTGCAAGTGCTCATCATTTTCTGCTGAAGCTGCATCTGCTGCTCCTCCCTTTGGTGTCAGCTCTGTTGCTACCACTCCAAAAAAAATCTGAATGGGGATCAATCCTCTCCCCACCTTCATCTTCCTGGGCATTGCCCTCACTGCTCCGCCCAACATGAACTCAAGCGCCAGAACCAATTATGAGTAGATTGCAGCTTGGGCGCCAGAAGAATCGCCATGGTCAACTGTGCACATCCAATTGACCCCTGCCACATAAACACCTGATGATGGCCCAGCGCTTGCCTCATTGTATCACTCAAGGTCCTCAAATAGATTGATGATGAAGAATGGACCTACATGGCAAGCCTAATATTGTCTTAAACAAATGCTTCACACACCTGCCCAATTCAGCCACATCTGCTGTTTCCATCCTCGAAATGGCTGTCCATTTACAAACATTTGCTTAAAAACTTGTCAAAGCAGCCACATTCCCATAACACCCCCATCCGCAAAGCCCTCCATATGGCGTTAATACCATTTTATGAGGGTATTCTTTGCTCTAGCCTCCCTAAAGATTTCCCATAAGATGCCAAGTATGAAATCAAAGAGCTAGCTTTTGCTGAGAGTCACACATGCACCAATGTGGCATTATTTTCACACTTTGATCGCTTTTCACCTCAAATCGACAACAGATCAAGTATTTTACATGAATACCTTAACTGATTTCCTTTGCTGAACACCAAATGGCTCAATATGTTGCGGCGATACACACTGCTGCCCCATCAATAAGGAGAACCACATTTCTATCTCCTTCTTCACAGTTCTTCTGACGCTCCAAATCCCATAAGTCTTCCGTTGCCAGCCATCTGAAGCACCCACCAGACAAGAATCACCCTGACCACTTCCTTTTCTAGTATGTATGCTTAGGCCAATGCTGAAGCACCATTCTAGAAATTTCTAAAATAGTATAAAAATCCATTTATTTTGGTACATTTTGAACAAAGATGCGTGGAGGACCCCCTTAAGTTGGGCACCAGTAGTATTAAAAAAAGGATTATATAATGCCTATTACCTCTATGACTTTAATTAAGTTACTAAACAGTCAAAAAATGTTAATTTAATCTTACAATGAGCAACAAGAACTCCACGTTACCATTACTCCCAACAAACTGATTTTGAGGCAATTTGATAAGAATTACTTTAAAGAAAGCTTCTATTGAATTAATGATGACTCAAGTTATTACTCTTCAAACCAATATAAAATTACATGAAGCAGAATGTTGAGTCAGTTCAAGTTTCTGAGCCTCTCTCTAACTCAACCTTTTTAAACTTTCCATAAAAGTTCTCCTATGAGTGTACATACCTATCATTAGTTAAACTTTTTTAAGCCTCCTGTTGTGATTTTAACCAGAAGGAATCCTACAATTATTTAGCGTTATTTAGGATGATATGGCCAATACTGGTGGAATGGTTTATTGAATAAATTTAGTATGATTTAATATGATTGCTGGTTAGTTGCTCCCCAATTTGGGTTGAGCTGAAATTAGTATTCCACCGAGTTTAGTATTAGGTTCGGGTGGGGCCAATTTGTGGCCCCAAATTAGTTTAAGGATCACTGGCAACTAATAGCTGAGGATGATCCAATCAGTATCAGTCAGCAGAATCAGAGTTTGAAGACCACTGCCATTTGTAATCCATAATTTTTTGCAGAAAGCTGATATATTCGCTTTATTTGTTCATCAATGAATTTGCTGCCTGTACTAATTATCTGATGTTGGTGGATCTGACAGTTATGAGTTTGAGGCAGCTGAGGTTGTTTCTGGTGCCTCATTTATTATCAAGATAGGACAAGAATAGATGTCCACAAGATGCTGAGATAGTCTGAGTCAAGTGAGCGACCTAAGTTGTTTCCAGCACATTATTATCAATTTGAAGGTTGAATCCAAATTTGACATTTATTCAGGGTAATTACTTATATGGCTCACCAGCGACTTAAGGCCAAGGATGAGCCAAAACTCATTTGGACATTGGGAAGGATGGAGTGAGAGGGTTGACCCCAGGGAAGAGATAATGTAGAAGAAGAAGAAGTAGAAATAGAAGAGAAGTGGTTGGCTGGGAGAACCAGTGGAAGAGCTGATAGGTCGGCAATGTGCGCAGTAGCCCTTTTGTAAATAGTATAAGTACATGGCTCATCCCTTTCAATAAATATCTCCCTTTGCCTATTCTACCTTTTGTTATAAGTTTATTATTTATTTTGTTGGTTGGAGTTTAGGTTAAAGGGGATCCCCAAATGGCACAGGTGACATGTCAAGGGGTTAGCTGGCGCTGCTAGCCCCAACACCTAAGGTTAAATGGCAAGGGCTGACCAGTCTACATACTGGTTAGCCTGCCAACTAGCAGAGCCCATAGTCAATTTTCTGACACCTCCCAATTACAGATCTATCCCTGTTGAGGTGTTTTTGCTTCTTTTCTCAATATAGATGAAAATTCTATTGAGTGAGCTTTTTATAGAAAGAAAGAAAGCACATAACTTCTTATCAAATCCAAATTGTGCAAGAAGTGTTGGTACCTCATCTTTGACAATGTACTACATGGGATGAGGTTAACACTGCTTTTATTAAAAAATGGCAGTGATCATACCCTAATTAATCAAAAACAAACGGTTATAAATATATAATTCCATTGAGGAGAGGTTCCAACTGATTTTGATTCAAACTTTTATTATAAAGCACAGAATTTATACCTAACAACTGACTTTTCATTAGTGATACTATAATGCTGGACTTTCCCCTTAGGCTAATAGACCTCAATTCCAGTTACAGATGAATTCTATATAGCATTCTATCATCTCTATTTTCAATATCAAGGAAGCTCTTCTTTGAAATCTTATGACTCTTGTGATTGTTCCTCCTGCTTAACTTAAACCTACTAGACCCCATATATATGTTATAATGGAAGAAAATGTGGAAAAGAATTGGAAAAATACAACTTGTACATACTGTAGCCAACTCAATTATAATTAAAAAACTGGCGAATTTGACTTGCAGATGAAAAAGCAAAAGAGGGGTCGGTATTGGGAGTGAGTCTCCCTATGCTGATTTCTATAACGTGCTATAAACAATCATGCTCATGTTACCACACTTAAAGTCATTTCTGAAGATGCTAACCCTGATGATGGTTCATGTAACCCTTTGAAGGGGCTTAAACCAACTGATTTTTACTTCTTAACTTGCGTTAAAAATGCATTCACCCTCTATAATTCTATCCTCTCACAATGAGGAACCACATTAATCGCTTAGATGCCTTAATGCATAAGGTTTTATAAAAGCAATTGGTTATTCTTAGTCATCTATGAATATCATCTCTTCATTCTTCATTTTAAAAATAATATAATTAAAAAAAATCCATTATTAGCCATACCATTTTATATGGTACTGTAGGTACTGCCTATGCTCAATCCATTAGGGAATTCTCTATATTTCTACATAAAATAGGTGTCATACAATTATATATACCCATTGTAGCTTTAGATAAAAACAGGTACAACCTTCTGTTCAGAACATAGTTCCTTATCGATCACATATCTATCAAAAACTATAAAATAATTTTCTGTATATTCTTGGTTTTCGTGTACCTTTAATTCTCCATGAGCAAACTTTTTTGAAAAAGGAAGACGTAAAAGGCAAAGGCAAAGACCATCTAGTACTAAAAAAAAGACGTAAAAGGCAAACATGATACCTTAAATACCCAAATCCACTTCTAAATTGGATTATCGAAAATTTGGGTCCCAAGACTAAACTCCCAACTACAATGGTAAGGCAGATGGAGGATTTTTTTTAATTTTATTAATTTTTTTAAAAAATTTCTATTCAAGGTGGGCAGACCTAGGGATGATATCTCACCAATGAAGGGAAGTGAAGAAAATGGGAAAGCAGGATAAAACCAGGAAACTCTCCATGCACAGCATATGATAGGCTAGGAACTCCAAGGACCGCCTTTGCTATTTGCTATCTTTATTTAGGGCATTGGTGCGCAAAACCAACATAGACATAATCATCCCCTACCCAAAGTTCATCTACCAGGGTTCAAACTCAGGGAGGCAGTGGTAGAGGGTCCATATTCTACCACTGGGGTATCCTACCATCCAAGGCAGATGAAGGAATACCCTTATATTCTTTAAAAAGATATGAAATTTCTTTCCAACTCCATATGCTAATTGGAACAGGTTACAAGTTATTCCTCCTCTTAATCATTTGATAGAAATCTTGGGACTCTTAAATCCTCCTTCTCAGAACCCTTTTCATGCCCTGGAATTTTAGATACCGCATATCAAAAAGCAATGTTTGTTATAAAAAGAATCAAACTTCTGCCTATAGTAACTGAGAAAGTTAGGTCATGTTATATTTGAGTATTAACTGTAAGCCATGTAACTGAAGTAAGTTTTGAGACTCTACATGAGTTTAGACTCAATAAGTTTTCCACCACTTCTTCTGTATTAGTTCAGCTGTAAACAAATTAGCTATTGATTAGTAAAGTTATCTCTGAAAATCTAACCAAATTATTACTTCAATATCTTTTCCTCAGGGTCCCATGACTACAGAGAAATGAAAATGCTTCAACATGAGGTTGACACTGAGTATTTCTCTCCATTCCTCTCTTGATCCTAAAGAAATTAAAAAATGCAAGAGGCGTAGGTCATTTAAGAATTAAGTCAATTACTTGAAGCAGGGTTGATAAAGCCTTCTTAAAGTCCATGGTCTTCCCCATTATTATTTAAGAAATCATATGGTAGTTAGGGATAGTTATGTTTTACTATCATCTGAATTCTATCATGTAAAAGAAAATGTTATTCTTTACATAGGATAGATGGCTTGCTACGCTCATTATTTTGTTCCACTTCTCTGCTATGAATTTGGCAAATAGATATTGAGAAGTTAGTTTTAGCTGAGGAAAGGTCTAAATATGCTCTCATATCAAATTAGAAAGTTGTTTGAGCCCATCAGGATGCCACAGGGGTTATGCGTTGACCCTGCTACCTTTCAGTGAGCTATAAGTTATCTTGTGACCTTAAGCTAAATAGCATACTAGTTTACTTGTATTATGTAACTGCTTTTATTGAACTTTCACTGTGAGCCTTACCACCTCCAACAAGTTCTTCAAAGTCTGCGTGAGGCTTCCCTAAAGCTTAAATCTTCACAAATATACCATTTACCTTTGTAATAAAATTTTTGCGATATAAGGTGACCTGCCAGGCTTTGTTTCAATTCCTGATAAGTAGCTATAATCAAACATATGCCTGCTCAGGTAGCTTATGTGATTTGAATTATTTCTACAATGGCCTGATATATTAAGGATTTATTTATCATTTTGCCAAATTGTCTGAGCCCTTGATTGAACTTTACATAAAAGTGTACCTTTTTGTGGGGACCTGAGAAGCAGCAAATCTTTGATTCTTTACATACTGCTTTAGCAACTGCTATATACTTATACTTTACATAGCAGAGAAGTGGAACAAAATAATGAGCGTAGCAAGCCATCTATCCTATGTAAAGAATAACATTTTGTTTACTTTCACTAATGCAATTGACTATGCAGTTGGGGTCATAATTGAACACTTTGATATTAATCAGTTCAATTTATCTGGACTCATAT